>LR138965.1:0-10036 GCA_900659605.1 Tisbe holothuriae | reverse complement strand
TGCATACATGAGATTAAATTCTTTCCCTGACACTAGGTGGCGAAAACCCTCCATCCAATGAAACCGCCATTTTGTGGCAGTTGACTCGGTGGTCTCGTTACGAAGTAATCATAGTCTCTCGCAGCAGACAGATGATGAGAACTCAGCCACCGAACTACAAAAACAACTACTTCCACTTCAATGGCATGCAAATCCACCGATCTGCAACCGGAGAGCCTTAATA
The DNA here is from genome assembly GCA_900659605.1 of Tisbe holothuriae. Lineage (NCBI taxonomy): Eukaryota > Metazoa > Arthropoda > Copepoda > Harpacticoida > Tisbidae > Tisbe > Tisbe holothuriae. Next base: position 9,813 of record LR138965.1, on the reverse strand, counting down.
TGCCATTGGCTTCATCATCATCAGAAAGCTGCAGCAGCAACGACGACGACGATCAAAGAGAACAAGATTGGGAATCCGAATCAAGGGTGATTAGAGAACGACGTCATTAAGTGATTAAGTGATTAGTGTTGAGAGAGCTGGAGCGAGGCTGCGGAATAATAAGAGAGACCGGTACAGGTGAGGCTACGATTGAAGTGAAGTTGAGCTATTGACTGTTTTCGTACTAAGAAGAGTACATTACCCCATAAAGTAGAGAACCCTAACATGGCATTCATTAGGGGTTAAGTGATCCCTAATATCCATTATTAGGGCGTCGTTTTATGCCATTTGCTAATATTAGCTCAATAACTTTGTAATTTGCTTATTAAAGAACACGTTGTTGAGTCGTAATTGCGCAATTTAAGTATCTACGTCGTTTATATTCTAATGAGTTCCACTTTCCAGCCCTTTGATCGGCTCCTGTCCCTGATGGATCCCTCTTCCCACAGTGGTCCCGTGTTGCCCTCTTTCCACAGTGGTTCCGTGTTGGGGTTGCCTTAAAAGTGATTTAGTGACTAGAAAGAGAGGCCTTTTTCCGACAGGAGCATCATCATGGCCGTCAACATATCAGAGGTAGGAATGGAACTTGCTAATGGACATGTTAGTTTATTGTATTTAAACTATTTAAATAATAGTAACTTAATAGGGCTTAAAACTGGTGGCTACCACGAATGAGCAAATACGTGCAGTAGACACAATGGGTCGGATATCTTACTAGATGGTCCTTAATATACATGATAAGTATTGACTGTAAGCAGTATACGAGTACTACATGACTTGTAGTATTGACATTAGGTGAAGGTCGTTCGTATAGTAGCCTTAAGAAGCCTTACAGTTTACATTGACTTGTTTGACATGTTCGAAGCCCTACAAGGCTAATATATTCATATAGTAGTGGGGGTAAATATAACTAAATGTAAGTAATAAGTTTACCAATCGGTCTCTTTAATATTATATTGTTTTAAACGTTTCATCGCTACACATGGCCTAAAATGAAGTTCTTGTTCAGATTGAACTTGCCTGTGTTATCAGCACTTGAGCAACTGTAAAATTCAAGCCTTAATGGCAAAGATTACTTACATTTATGGCAAATGTATAGACATCATACACTACTTTAATACAAGTTATTTTACCATATCTACTACATATACTTAAGTCTTATATTTAAAGGGTGTTTAAATACAGCCTTTATTGCTAAATTCGAGGTCTTATCATACGTAAATGAATTGACTTGTATCTTTTGCAATCTATACTGCACTAATGATATTTTGCCACAATGCATTTCTAACTAACTAATTATGCTAGGCCCCGATCCCAATAACCTTGGCAAATAATCTTAGTTTCCAAGGACGTATTTGCCATTCGATAAAAAAAAGATTCATTTCATTCAATTTTGAGCAATGATTTTATTGGATTTGATGACTTTTTCATAGCGATTTACTGCTCATAAATAGTATTCTTACCTTACAGAGTAAAAAAGGCACAAAAATGTTACCACGACCTGTCATTAAAAATTAAACCTAATTTCCTCTCATGTTCCAAGGTTACTAAACTCTTATTATTACATCTTGATATCTGATTAAAACTCCTGACATTTTTGTCGTAGAATTTCCTCAAGTTGCCGACTGAGGCAAAAAAAACAATTGTCGCCTTGATGATACAAAACATGTATTTAATATCTATTTTACTGGATTTCATATTCCCATCCCTGTTAATTCAATGTCCTCTAGTTCACTTAAGACAACTCCTCAGTCAACTGTCCAAATGATAAGGTAATCTAGTCAAAATTGTAACTCTTCATAAGAGCCAACGATGAACTTTAACACATGTTTCATGCTCTGTACTGGTACCATAAAAGTACATAAGAAGTAAAGGACTCTTTCCAATGCTTATTTCAAACAAGCTAATTTGGCACCTTTTGCTCCTCATCATTTGGACAGCCGCAGTCTTTCCTTTAATTATTAAAATTTTCCCGCGCATTATTTCGTGTGCGTGAACATCATCCTTGACATGGCTGATGACAAAATGAAGGAAAGGAAATAAGAAGCAATGCACAGTGGATCAAAACTGGGAGCATTTAAAATAACATATCAGTATCGACTGTGCAGATATATATTGAGAAAAGTATAGAACATTACACATTGGTTTTTAATTAATCCCAAAAAGACCACTTTGCAGATATAAAGAGAGAATTATAGAACATTTTACACTGGTTTTATGAGTAATTTATCCCGAAAAAACCACTGTGCAGATATAAAGAGAAAAATTAGAACAATTTACACTGGATTTAGGAGCCATTTATCCCCCCTTTTATTGATATTTGTTAATGTTGCCATATTTATGTAGTATTTTTAAACCACTGTGCTGGTATAAGAGGATGATTCGGTGTAAAGACATTAAGGGGAGAATTAGACGAAGGGAAATTTCCTGCTCAGGGTTATTTCAAGTTCACAATCTGGAGCACCTGATTTAGAACATTAAGGGAGGTCTCTCTAGACATACAAAAATAGTGTTGCAAACATTAGTATTATATGTCTGATCTAAATTGAAGTAATGTCTATGCTTAATATTGTATTTAGAGGGAACGCAATAATTGACACTAACACAAATTCACTGCTAATGCAGTGAATTTTTGTTTTGAGAGAAGGAAACACACTATTTTGTGGTACATAACTTTTACAATAATTCAATGCCTGAATTATGCAATAAATACGATATCTGTAGTACAACGAGGTTCCGTAGATAAACCTTTAGTTATAACGTTGCTCTTGATTAGAGCAGTATTTTTTGAGAGAAGGACTTCTTAAACTATTTTGGTCTACATAGTACATAACTGTTACAATAATTCCTGCCTGAATTATTCAATGAATACTCTTGTATAAGCAATAATCTCTCTTACAAAGAAACGTGATTTATGCCTTTCTGACGACGATTTCCCCCTCACACGAGCATTAGACCTGATTTCTTTCTCTTTCCTCACAAACAGAACAGCAGAGGTCACATGACTTGTGTTGTTCTACACATGACCTTTTCCGCGGGAATTTTAAAACTTTTACCTCAAATATCGCGTTCATGGGAGGGAATAATCATATCCATTGTTATAAAAAGCGGGTATTTCCCATTGTGCATTAATCTTGCGATAATATTTATCGCTGTTTTGAAGTAACTTTTAGCGCATTGCTTGAGACTTAGTGAATAGAAAATGCATATAATGTACATTATTTGTTATAAGGTAAAAATCATTTGTTTAAAGATACCTTAGGCTCATATGATATAAGTTAAATGTCTAAATCACAAAAAGCGCAATTTAAAGCATGTTATTTACACAATTTTCTGTTTTATAAAGCGGCTATTTCCCATTGTGGTTGTTGTGCATTAATCTTGCAATGATATTTATTGCTCTTTTGAAATAACTTTTAGCCCTTTGCATTAGACAAAGTGAATAGAATATGCATATAATGTACATTATTTGTTATAAGGTAAAAATATCATTTGTTTAAAGATGCATTAGTCATGATTAGTGCCCATATAAGTTCCTTTAATCACAAAAAGCGCAAGTTTAACAACTGTTATTTTTTTCACCATTTCTTTCTGTTTTGTTACATAAGCTATTTGCCTAGGATTTCACTATTTATTTTCGCTCAACAAGGAAAAAAGTTTGAAGATGCCAAATCGTCTCGTCGTGACTTGAAACAAGCCGGGGAAAAAGTTTTGCACGTTTCAAAGCAATTTTATGAAATGAAGAACTAGCAATGGAGACGAATAAATACAGGGTGGGTTTGGAACGTGCACAGGTTATTTGGCATTATTTCTTACATTAGTGATAATTATGCTACTGTAATAACTAGTAATGCACTCACTCTGTCTGTACAAGAATACATTTGGATTCTGAATTTGGCCTAAGAAAGCCAAGGTATTTAGAGAGAAATATTAACTTTACTAATAATTTTGATGTATTTGCATTTAGTAAATATATTTCCACCGTACTTAATCCAACGCCCTGGTGTGACAAAACCATTTAAAACAGACAATTTTAGTCACGTCTCCAAAAACCGCAAAATCTGCTCCAGACAGATCTCCCTTTCTAGCTTTCCCTCGGTTATGTCATTTTTTGCACGCACTCACAGAAAATGGCAAAAGTAAATGCGACCTTAAGGCTGGGTAATAATGGCAGACTTATGTAACCGTATTTTGAGTTACTATTTGTAACAAGTAGCTAGCAATGCAAATAAAATTAATTACTTCTTAAGTTGTTATGAGTAGGTCTGGGGAGTGATTAAATACTTTTATACTTGATATTCCTAGCTGGTTACTACAGAAGATCTCCTACTTCCTTAACTATCTGTGTTTTGCTACATTAACGGAGTAATTAGCCTATTTTTGTCATTTTCTCTCTCTTTTCCGTCAGAGCCGTAATTCCTTTGTCTCTGTCTTTGTCTTTTGACTCCTTGCTCTTTGTTTTGAATCGTGCTCCCGTGATTGATGAAATGTAATCTAAGAAAGAAAACGAGATTTAGAACATTTCCGTAATTTTTTAGAAACTTACTCCCAACGAAAAAACATATATTTAATTATAAAATGCCAAAGATACGTGTCATTCAGTAATTATACCTAGGCATATCTATAGAACATTTATGTAAGGATTTCAAATACATTTAATATATTTAACTACCTTACTGGCCCGGATACAAGTATTGCATTAAGTTGACTATTGACTTATTGAGTTTAATTTGGCCATTACGTCACCTAAAGCAGGTATACAATGTTATCGATCCGAGATTGTTGTATGAGTGTCATTTACGTTGCATAGAGAAATGAGTCATAATGGACAATTTCGTCACCTGATAAAAATAGGGAATATTAGAACAGATATGAATAAATGGCGATTAACGTCTGCAATGTATATCAATGCTTATTTTCTCCTAGTTTATTGTTAAATATGTTATGCATTGTCATTTGTTCATTACTCCATCATAATAACGTTAAAGTCTGTATTAGGAAAGCCTCCTTTAAATTTATTACAGATATGAGTAAATGGTGATTATTGTCCTCATGATTAAACAATGTGCTTATTTTCTCCTACTTTATTGTTAAACATGTTATGCATTGTCATTTGTTTGTTACTCCATCATAATAACGTTTAAAAGTCTGCATTAGGAAAGCCTCCATTAAATGCTCACTTATATGAATAAATGGCAATTAATGTACTCATTATTAAACATCATGCTTATTTTCTCCTACTTTATTGTTAAACATGCTATGTGTTGTCATGTGTTTGTTACTCCATCATAATAACGTTAAAGTCTGTATTAGGAAAGCCTCCTTTAAATGCTCACGTATTTCATCTCCATTTTCTGCCACGCCTACAAATTTTGCAAGAACAAAACGTGAATGGAAAAAAGAAAGAAACTGGCATTAAATAGGATGTTTAAACCTGGAAATACAATATATTTTAAAACAAGTGCAAATCTATATTTAAATATTGCATCAAACTTGCTGTGCCTTACATTTGCTTGATGCTCAATTAATAAAACGAATTTTATATTAAATGTAATACTATATTTATGTTTGCCTGTCAAGTTTAGTTATGAAACCACTAAACAATCAAATTTTTTCTCAAAATCATGTCAAGTTTCCACTTTCCAAATACACTGGAATATGTTTTAATTCAAGAACCTCTTCAAAAGTTTTCTTCTCTGAGTGGGCTGAGTTGTTTAAATAAAGAGATATCTGAGGTAGGGGTGTCAAATATAGTTTCTTGGCATTCAAATATAGCAGCAGCTCTTGATATAAATCTGAATTTATTCTTTTAAACTACTGCATGTTCTATAAATAATATTTTTAGATAAGCTTCAATTTTGCTACAATTCAGTACTAAACATTGAGACATGTATTAATCAAAATGGACTTGCAATGAATTTCATAAAACTTCTAAATATTCTCTGTTCATTGAAGATTCATCCTTTATCTTCTTATTTCCCTTTCCATCAATCTTAATCTTCAAATTTTATGGAGGAAACATTTGGCGGGAAAGTTTGAAATTATTTGAGGGAAGTACTTTTTGTCGTAATAACTTGTGTTTTATTACGAACACAAAAAAGGGTTTAATACGTCCGTAATGATTTCACATTTGCACACACTGCTATCATTGCAATGCTGGAAAACATCCTTTAATAACAACATCTGTCGTTATAACCCTTGTAAACATTGTCAGCAAGCATTCTAAACATTTTCAGGGTTGCCATTTTATTCAAAGTTGTCGACTTTAAAATGAGCTGAACTGGCAACCCTGCATAAAGGTAGCAAACTCATCTCCTCTGCTTTTAAAATATGACTAGAATTAATCAGTTACTGCCCTTTAAAAGCAATTATTTTAGACGTGCTTTTGTGCACTATCGATGCATTGAAGTACACAATCTCTGTGTCTTGTATAGCTCGGTGATTTTGCTAAAAATACCTCTATGGGCTGACTGTGTTCCATGTCCAGCATAATAATGAAGGCAAAAAAAGAGTTTCATTCTGCGTGGGTAGAAAAGTTGGGAGAGGAGAAAACACGGATGACTAAAATGTGCAAGAGGAAAACAAAATATAGCCAATATTGTGCTTAATTAGCCATATTTTTGGCCCTCTTTCCTCAAAAGAATGTCAATATAATGTTGAATATTGAGTATACATTTGTTTTTATGCATATAAACGGCACATGGAACAAGTTTTACTTTGGTTTAGTAGCCGTGACTCAACTCTTACATTGCAGCTCTATTTTTACCAAGTGGGTTTTTATGTTGAAAGGTAGTTGGAGAAGGAGAAAAGGGTTTTAACATGTTGCTCAAAATCTTATCTGCAGGTGCAGAAAATAACGTGAATAATATTCACGTGTCCCTCATTAACTGCATTTGGTCAGAAATCCAAAACCTATTCCAATATAATATTAGAGATGAAGCTAAAGAATTGAACAAACTTAACTCGCAGCATTGTACATTTTGTTCAAAATACGCCTGTTGCGATAAAAGCATTTCGGTGTATTTTTTTTTCTACGTACCATTGCTTTGTACCTTTTTCTACTGTGCAAAAGTCAAATTTACTCCTTTTTTATCCCAACAAGACTGACGAAACTGTAAAAATATGATCATTCATTATAATGAAAGTGTAATTCTATAACTAAGACAAACTTCTCTCTTTTAATTCAGTGTGTATTAACAGTATTTAGTACTATTTACACTCTGATTTCTGCCTGTAGTTTTATTTTATTCTTTCACATCTCTCACCTGTGATGCGATTGTTGTTTTGTGTGACGACTTCCGATTTTAACAACAGGTGGAAAACACGGATGTTGAGTTCTGTAGGAAGTGGGATAAGAAATCTGTGGAAGGATCATTACTGGAATAAAAGATCAGGTGATATACAATGAAGCTGGCTGTACGTTTTAAATACTTTTAACATTAGTAATAACAAGCTAGCAGTTACTGAATACATTTTAACAAAATATTCATTCATGTAATCCTTTAGGTTTTTATATTCTATTGATACGTTTCTGCACGTATTAAGCAATGTTTATATTGAATACAACTTTAAGTTAATACTTATTCATGAGAACAAAGATATAATATGCTCATACAAGGGATTCTAGACTAGGGAAAACAGACTCCCCCAACCCCCATGGAAAATGAGGTTCTAATTAACAGAATGAGCTATAAATCCTGTCAGTTAGGCAGTAATGCCATTATATAGCTGTCTCAAGTCTACACATCATTTGCTATTATAGTTTTCAAATTATTGATGATTGAAAGTTACTACATACACTGTAGTAAAAGTGCACAATGATGCACCCAAGTGGAAATGGTCATTTTTGCTATCTGGTAAACCACACGCTTTACAGCAAAAAGATAATAAAGACTTAGAAACATACTTTAATCCTAAGAAATATAAGTTTTATGAAGTTTTCCCAAAAAGAATTTAGAAAGGATTATTCCAGATTGTCAAAAATCTCATTTCCACATGGGTGCTAGAGCTGCTCCATTTGCTTCATAGACAGTACTAAGGAACAATGAAGCATTTTCAAGAACTAAAAGAGTTTCATGATTGATACTTGGCAGAAGGTCTCTCATGGGTGCTCTAGAGCCCTGACTTAAAGGATACTTTAATAGCATATGAAGGATCTGAGTTATGGTACACTCAAGAGCGTATATTTTCCTGGGTCTAGCATTTCTTGCTACAGTACAATATCGAAACACTTTCCAGGATTTTGGCCGCAATCTTTAAATGAATATTTAGCATGATTATGAGTAAATCCCTATTAAAATACAAGTACTAATTGATTAATGCGCCAATTAGCTATTCAATAATTACATAACAGTGTCTAAATACATCTCTTAATGCGGAGTTACATCATATTCTACATTAATTTTTGATAGGTGACCGGATAAAACGCCCTTTTCAAAACAACTTCGGATAAAACAACTTTCATATAACAACTTTTGGAAATATGACCTTTGGATAAGACAACTATGGAGATAACAACTTTTGGATATATTGCAGAATGAATAAAATAACAAGGGACATATTATAACATGAACAACACAACTTTTATACAAAATTTGTGTATTTCTAAATAACTTCTGGGTTTTAGCTTGGAAGAAATAACCCCCTTTATACAGGGCCCATTACCTAACCCTGTTACCGTTGAAGTGAAGCCTATGCTAATGCTATTTATGACTTTAGAGTAATAATGTACATTACTTGATTTTTTGTAAGGCCAGCTTCATAAATACATACACTTCAAAGAATCAAAGGGTACCTTGAGTTAAAACCAGTCAAACTAATTTGAGCTACACACTTGCTTCATAAACTAAGATTTCATAGTTATATTATCAATATTTTATGCATTCTTAATTAAATCCAATGATAGTAGAACTTAAAAATAATCACCAAAGCTTTTCTAGATCCGTTGTCCTTGGGGTATTATATTCTGGGAGGTTTTAAGTGGTTTACACAATGACATTATTATCTTAACCTGGATGGGTGTGCCTAAGTCATATAATGCTTATTATATGGGGCATCTGTTTTATATTGTGTAAAAATATCGAGATGTTATGTCCAAACTTTGTTTTTGCCAAGGTTATTATGTCCAAAAGTTACTTCTTCCAAAAGGTATTATATCAAAAGTTGTTATATCTTAAAAGTGGTTTTGTCCGGAATTTGTTTTATCACGTTTTGATATTGTACTGTTGATATGTGGTCGATAATGTTAAAGTGGTAAACTTTGAAATGTGGGGGTTTCTTAATCTTATAATTAAGTTATCATACTTCTTTTTATATAAAAGAAAAATATACTTACAGTCTACAGAGATTACATCTTTTTGAGATGTCTGGCGATTATTCAAGATTTTTTTTTTGGAAAAACGAATACACTTGATAAAAATCAATTTATCTTTTCTTTAGTGGGTTTCCCAGAAATAATATCATAATGAAAATCTACATTGAATTAGTTTCCCCCTTATATTCCTGTTAGGTAAAAAGGTAAAGTCTATAACCGTATCAATTACTCTAGTTATCTTGGCATACCAAGAGTAAATATAGAATATTAACAATAAAAAAGTTAACCAATATCAGATTGACGACCGCAGCAGAAATAGCATTAACATATTTGGAATTTGTTAATCGTTCACAAAATAAGTGTTGCTCGGGCGCAAGCCCGTGGCGGAATGGTTAGCGTGCGAGACTTCCATGCAAGGGGGCCAGGGTTCAAATCCCGGCCTCGGCGGATGGATTTTTCAA
>LR138964.1:0-30636 GCA_900659605.1 Tisbe holothuriae | reverse complement strand
TGGGCTGAGTGGGAGGAGAGGTGGAAGCGCCGTTGGATGTGGATGGTCCTGCCGCTGTGGCAGGCGGGTTGGAGGGCGTGCCGGTTTTGCCGTCGGACTCGGACATGACGGAGGGGTGGTCACAGGGGGGAGGGGTTGAAGGAAAAGTTGCACTTGTTCAATGTTTTTCTGCTGCAGTGCTGCTTGTCGTTCGATAAAAAAAATTGAGTGACTGAGCTTTTGTTCGCCTTTTTTCAAAGACAGTTGTAATACGGTCTTATAACTGTCTTTGCCTTTTTTCGACCGAGTTCACTGAAGAAAATTAGTCCACTGCTCTGGCAGCGCACTTATTCGCATCGGGACTCATCCATTCTCATGCGACCTTGTATATTTTTTCCAAGTATGCGACTCAACTCGTCGCGTCACACTCTCTGACAGCGCGAGCGCCACTTTACTTTACGCCGCGCTGAGAGGTTGCAAATTTATTATATTTTATAAAAAGGAAAAGTTCCGAAAGGAATTCAACCTGTGTGAGCTGGGTCAGCCGAGCTAACTCAGTGGGTGTTCTAAAAATATAACACATGTTTTGGTGTTCACCTGCTTGACAAATGACAACTGTCTGTCTCAGTTTTTTGGCCACCCCTCGGCCACGTCCTCCCGGCTCCACAATGACGTCGCTCTTCAAGTCATGCTTCAGTCGAAGCAAGGTTGTCAAGAGCACCACTCCGGGGAAAGACCTCAACTATCAGAAGAACAAGAACAGTATTGTCAATGATGTCAAACCTGCCCTCAAGGGCTTTAGAGTCTCACTCGATGGCAGCAGCAACCTTGACCGGATTGGTATGGCGGTCAGGTCTCTAGATGCCCTCAGGGCTAAGGCTAGGGCTAAGTGGAAGGGACAACTGGGGCTAGGGAGGGGTGATGCCACAGTCCACGTGTTCTTAGAAGACGGAACAGAGGTCGACGACGAAGAGTACTTTGCGTCTCTGCCGTCCCAAACCACGCTCATTGTGTCGGTAAAGCCGAGATTACCTCATCTCTTGACGACCAAATGTATGTGACATCCTTGGTGACATATCAATATAGTTGTAATAGACAATCCATGTCATGATGATTTTAAATTTCCAGCAAGGGGTCATCATCAGAACCACTTTGACAGCTTCCTCCGGGCCTTACGCTGGACGAGCGATTCTGAACGGGCGGTGGACGCCATCAAAAGGCTGCTCTTGGATGAACCAGCTTCTAAGGAGAGAATGGCAGAGATTATTCGATATGTGGCCAATAAAGAGAAGAGGACAAAGCTCAGCTCGGTTAATGACGATCCGGAATGGTTTAAAAGTATGACGTTAGTGATTAGATTTGAATATATTATTATGCACGATCGTTTCCAGACATCTCTACGAACGCGAAAACGAAGGAAGAATACCTTTCCAAGGGTTGCCAGGCTCGTATCCGAGGCTACCTCACCAAGGCAGAATCGCAACTCCGCTCTGAACTCCCGCCAGACACGTCCCGATACATCATCTCCGAATTCAAGTCCCGACTCCGCGCGAACGGCTTCTACGGCGCGTATTTCGACCGCGGTGACCGGGGTTGTGAGCGCATGTGCGACGATGAAGGGCTGTTCCTGTGTGAAGGTCGATATGATCAGGAGATCTGTCTGCATGCTGAGAATAACGGATCTGTGGGCGGCAGTGGGGATGATGGGTGCTTTAAGAATGTGCACCGGATTAACCCGTATGACAGTTGGGAGAGTAGGGTGCTCTTCTCAACTTGGAATCTCGATCATGTGTGAGTTTTTTAGGGATAAGAATGACGGAAATTAGCTTTCAAACACCACTTTTTGTAACTTGTTCCAGCATCGAACGTTCCCGGTCCATCCTGCCCTCGCTCATCTCCGCCGTGCACCACCGCTCCGGCCGCGCCGTCAACCTCGACTACTTCCACGACCTCCTCTTCACCCGGGAGAACCTCAAGCTCGTTCACATCGTGTGCCACGACAAGCAGGAGCATGTCGGGAGGAAGTGTGATGAGAGCAGGTTCTATTGCCTTCAAGGTGAAGAGGGGACGAAGAGGAGGAAACTGAAAAGCTCTTGAAACACTGGATGCAAGAATATGTGTTAAATTAACTTGTACGGATTAAATGCAATATTTATCAATATAATTGTTTTATGCTGAAGTTGCACTGTTGCTGTTTTACGGAGTAGAAACATAGGTTTATTTTCGGATAATTTGTATTTTTTTCCTCATGAAGTATTACAATCATATGACACATCTCTTTGAGATTTACAGTTATTAAAAGAAAGCCAATTTGGCTTGCTTTGTGTTCTCTTAAATAGGGATAAGGGTTTAAATATTTTAGGTTGCACATCATTTTGTATCAAAAACAGAATATTTATCGTCCATATAACTTAGTTTTCACGTCTTACATATACAAAAGTGTCACTTTGACACAAAACCATCTCAACATATTCCTCCTTCATTTTATCACAGAATTCAACTTCTTCTCTTCGAAAACACGTTCACTAAAATTGTTGAGAAACTAATCTAAATCCTCCTCCGAGCCCCTCGTCACCACAACCTCCAACTGCTCCTCCTCCTCCGAAGAGCCTTCTTCTGGCACCTCCGTCACCTCCTCCGCCCTTGCATTGACCTTCTCCTCCGAGCTCTCCTCCCTCCTCAACTCGGAGACCTCCTCCACAATCTTGGACGTGAGGAAGGGCTGCTGCAACCGGATGACGCGCGCCTCCGTCGTCGTCGACGCCACGAATGTTGTATCGTCGTCCTCGATCGGAGGCAGGTTCGGAGGGGATTCCAGCTTGATCTCCTCGGAGGTGGACAGGTCGGTGACCTTGGGGATACCCTCGACGTATAGCTTGTCTCTTATGAGAGCCTTGGGCGCTTCCAGGTCGTCGCTGATGGTCGCGGCGATGGGCAGCCACCACAGTCGGCTGTTGTAGCCCCCACTCTGCCGCCTGGCGTGTAGGGGGATGTACCGGTTCGTGGCGGATGCGTAGGGCACTACCTGGGTCTGATACTGCCTTTTGGGCGGTGGAGGTGCCCCTGGCAGCCGTCGAGAGTATCTGCTAGGGAACGGGGGTCTCCTCGGAGCTCTGGGTCCCATATCGGACTTGAACACTGGGGCAATCTTGTTCTCCCTGAACTGGCCAGGTCTCAAGAGGCTTCCTGTCGGATTTCCCAGGGACCGCTCCTTATTCTCAGCATGGGTGAGAAACGTGGACAGCTTGTCAGGCAATAGCTGGACATTTGGTGGGCTTCGAGCTAGTGAAGGTCGCCCGGGTGGAGCTGGAGGCGCTGGAGGGATGTTCTTCCTCCTCTGATACTCTTCAGGTAGATGTCCAATGTTAGGCAGATTCACAGTGGCGATGTTGGATAGTTTGTTAATCTGCTGCAGGTTCACAGGTTTGCTCACGAAGCCAGGAGGTCTCCTTTCAGGACCGTATGTTGGCTTCGGCTTCTTTGTCGAGATCGGGATCCAGTCCGAGGCGTCCTTAGCAGGCCCCAGAGTCGTCCCAGTAGAAGAGGTTGTAGTCGTAGTCGTCGATGTTGTTGTTGTTGTAGTTGTTGTTGCCTCCGTCTTTATCGCCTGTGCCTGCTTATGAAGCTGATTTGAAGAGTTCTCATTGCTACTCTCAAACTTCCTGGCAGAGTGATTCACGGTGACCTCAGCTGACCTGGGTAGCTTGAGCAAGTCAAGCATGACCTCCTTCGCGGGCTTCTTGGTTGTTGTCGTAGTAGGTGCCTTAGTCGTTGTCTTCCTTGGAGGAGGATCTTTGAAGCTCACATAATACGGGTGGTTGGTGAAATCCTCCTTGTGGATTATGTAGACGGGCTTGTCAGCATTGTAAGGCATTGCCTCCAAGTCATCCAGCTCTCGGAGGGGCTTCGGTCTGTAGATCTCTTGCACAGGCGGGCGCCTTGTCGCGATGACATAGGGCCCTGGTGGAGGTGGTGGTGGCGGTACCCGTCTTGGCAGCTGAGCATCATCAATGGTCTCAATCGGCGGGTGCACCACACCCCGGGCATCAAATGCATCCGGTCGCAGCCCGTCATTGCCCTCATTCACGCTGAACGTGTCATAGCTAGGGACAGACCTCGGGGCGTCCACTGGCGTTCCGTACATACCGAGATGCTCCTTCCGCTGTGAATGAGTTGGCGGCATCTTGCCATCGGCGATATCCGCCATGTTGTACGTCTGCAGGTTCTCCAGGTCCAGAGCCTCTCCATTGGGCAGCTTGTGCAGGATGATGTAGTCCACCTTGGGGTCCTTGTCCGTGCCGTCGTGCTCCTCCAGCTTGTCGTCGCCGATCGTCGTGTTCTCCATTTTGTTATCCGGACCAATCTTGAGAATCGTCAGCTGATCGTCGGCCAGCAGATGCATCTTGACGGTCGTGTTCGCCTCCTTATCCTTTGTAACGGTCTGCTCTGCGTCACTGCTCTCGTCACTTGCTGGCGTTGAAGTCTCCTCTTCTTCTTCTTCGTTGTGATTATTCTCCACGGTCCCGCTCTCTGAAGCGGAAAGATCATCCTGATGCGATGACGGTCGCTTGCCTGCCGGAGCTGTGTTTAGCGTGGACGGTCGTCCTCTAGTCGGGAACTGGGATGCAGGAAGGAGGGGTCCGTATTGAACGCCACTCTCCACAATTCCATTAGACTCTGGCACTGAAGGTTTCTTCGGTTTTGGTGGCCGGCCCACGTTAGCAGATGGCTGGTAGACATGCACTGGCGGTGGAAGACTGCCAGGCCTACTGGTGACAATATTCCAGTTGATTGGTTGAGACTGCTGCTGCTGCCCCTGGAAGTAGATGTGTGACGGTGGCCCGCCAATATGCTGTTGGTTGGCCCACTTTGGGTTCTGCTTTATGGGCGGAGGGAACTTGTACCGGCCCGGTTGAGCCCCGTCCACCTTATACGGTGGGCTGAGCTCTTGCAGACTGGAGTCACCCTTGTCTACATGAGAGTGGAATGCCGGTTTCTCAGGGACTGACAGGGGTGCAACCTCATCATGAATGGTGACCACAGGAATGTCATCCTTGTCCTCCTTAAGCACGTCGCCCTTCTTCTCCTTCACCTTGTCCTCGTCCACCACCTTCTTGTTGCTCACATAGAAGACATCTTGGCCGGAGCCAGCCTTCAGCTTATTCTCCGGAGGGAACTTCTTCTTGGGCGGGGGTAGCGGCGGCCTCTTGGGATACTTCCTATACGGAGCAATTGGATACCGAAGCGAGCCACCAACGCAATCCCCATCCTTGAGCTTGAGCTGCACCGGCAACCCTGACGGCAGCAGCTGCCCGCCGGCCTCCTGGCAGAAGCTCTTCTTGACGCCGAGGTGGTCTGTGAGGATGAGCTTGTCGATGCTCCACTGGAACCGGCCTGAGTAGATCCAGCCGTCGTAGGCCACGTAGAGGATCTGGATTTCGACCGGATGGATGGCGGGATGGACCACGATGAGCTTCTCCAGTTGGCTGCCGGAGGTGATGAGGTCGTCAACGTCCCTGGAAGTAATACATGTCATCAATGAACTAGTGTATTTTAAGGAGTTTGAAAGAGAAATGCTATGAAATTATCCGAGATATCTTACTGCGTTAGCGAGTGCGTTTCGTTGAGTCCGTCCTTGTCGACGAGCAGAATCTGCAGGCGGCCGTAGGTGTGGATGGGAAACCGAGTGCTCGTAAACATCACATTGATACGGTATTGGTTTCCTAGGAAAGAGAAGAAAAGGGCATCAGATTGCATCGACTAAATTCTCAAACAATAAACGAAGCAATTAGGGATAATATTCGGCTTTAAATTGTTGGCAGTTGTTTACGGAAGCTTAATTTCAAGTATTTTATAGCTTACCGCAAAACGGTTCCTCGTCCCTTGTCAACAGATAGAGACTCCCCCTCCCCGGTGCCTGGTCCGAGTAGTAGCCCAGCTGGCCGCACTCCCCCAGCTTGGACGAGCACGAGAAGCACGCGCCAGTCTCAAACGTCTCATAGGACTCGCAGGGGAACGCGTTGAACTGGCACTTGGGTGAGATGGAGTTGGTGAAGAGTTTGTAAGCACGCCGGTGGTTGCAGAGGTAGCGGTAGGTCGCGTTACTGCTGCTGTAGGCTGTAATGGAATGTCAATATTAGTCCCAAGATACTGACATACCTCTTAGACGTTGGTTATATACTCACAGTAAATGAAATCATAAAGCCCTCCAATGAGCAGATGCTGGCATCCACTCTGCGCCCTTCCCCCGTTCGGGTAGAAATCGACATGGCCAATCGGCTCCCAAACCCCCAACCCGCCTACAATCAACGACTCCCCATTCGAGTGGATCACATCCACGTACAACGCGTCCGTCTTGTCCAAACGGACCTTCACGTCATAGCCCTCAAAGAGCGGCCCCGCGGGGTCTAGCCCCGTGATCCGGCTGATGTTCCGGACCTCTGACCCCGCGAATCCTGCCACGTGCGCGCCGAGGCTGAATCCGACCATGTGGGTCTTTGCGAGGATTTCCGGCGCGACCTCGTCCTTGAGCTGGGTGAGGAAGATGGAGATCTGCTTGCCCACGAGGCGCGTGTTGACGGCGGCGCGGACGTAGTTGGGGTCCACGGCGCCGGGGCCCCAGTCAACGCAAAGGACGTTGCAGTCCTCCTGGATATTAAAGAGAGATATAATCAGTATTGACCCAGAAACATTGGCTTCTATAATCTGTTTTAACACAGTTAATCATGGAATTCTATATGAGTTCATGCATAAATGTGAATCTACGACTTCAGTGTAAGTTGACTGACAGTCTGACACACTTTCAGAAAACTCACGTATTTTACACCCTGATAACTCTAGCAGCCTTTGAACTAATGCAAATACGGCACGTCTAAGACAATGTCAGCGATTAAACGTTAAAAAGGTTTTCTCGCCTTTTTACTTTCTACTTTTTGTTCATTGAAGCGCGGTAGAATGCAGTCTCATTAGCGTAATTTCTCCACCTTAAAAGCACAGTGGATTGAGATAGCATCTCTTTAATGAATATTTTTGTATTAAAATTGACTTAATAACTTAAATTTACTTATAAAGTAAATTTAAGTTATTTATAATTCTTGAAATCTTTTCTACAATATATTCTGAGCAAAACCCACTGTTATCTCCTTTGCACGTGCTAACGACGCCTTCAAAAATGCGTAGAAAACGAGAACACTTTTGCGTACGGTGACGCATTTATTATTATCCTTTTAACTACAATCATGCCTTTTCAAAGTCGGCCTTGTTCAAAAAATGCACAAAGTTATAATCGCAAAGAGAAATCTCTTGATGGCGAAAGGATTTCATGCGAAAAAAGTTTAATTTTATCTGTTGGCATTTTACCGTAATTATGAGATATTTTAGTCTACTTCAGTGAGTAAATGCATTGACTAATTGTTCTGTCTCAAAAGTACATACAAATCCTGCATAGCAGAGTCCTTGTCTATACTTGAAGCACTGATTACAGCCGTATATCAACTCCAATTAAGCATTTACATGCTTGAATAAATGTACTTTTGAAGGGTTTCACAAAAACGCCTCTATTTGTTTTCAAACATACAAGTTCCATCAAGGTTTGCAATGATTTCAATGCATATTTACCATCTTGCAGTTGTTACTATAATAAAACATGTCATATTTTTATCCCTTTACAACCTGTGAGTGACCGTCTGTTGAGGACTTCCCCCGAAATCTAACTGTTAACGTGCCACTTTTCTACAGTATTGTTAAATTTCATTGAATTAGATCAGTTCGGTTTTATGGCGACTTTACTTGTTATTTTGCGTGCACACTTAGAGCTATTCCAAAACAGAGATGTTCGAATGTCTTATTTGCGAAAAAGACGAATATGTTATATTGGAAAATGTTTACTACACTAGATGCTACAAGTGCCTTTGCTTGTAAATTTCACCCTTGCAATTTGAGGGTCGCCATTTCCAACTACTGACAAGTTTAATTTAAAACGAGATGATTATCGGCCACATATTCATGAACGACTTTATAGCCAGTGACACATATTCTATTGTCTGTATTCTCAGTATTCTCTCAACCCTCTTCTGCAAATTGGACTTCTGCACCTGCATTCCACGCGTTCATCGGACCGAGTCGGTAATGTGTCTATTTTGCAACCTTTATCAAGTACCATCAAGTACCTTTCTCCAGAACGTTTCACTTTTTATCACAAATGGTCTAGATTCTTCTTCTTCTTAAGAACAGAAATTTCTCTTGCGTATTTTCAGAAACGCACAAAGGCGATCCCAACCCTGCAGGTGCAAAGCACGGTTCCTGAAAACACTTCAAGAATAGCATGGAACGTTTCAAGAAACCGGTTTGAGTTCGCATGAAACTGCCCCGGAAGGAATATCATGGAAGTTATAGAAACGTTCTCCTAAAATTCTTTTCAAGGCAACTGCGAGGAGAAAAACAAAAGTGTTCTCGCTGCTTCCTTGGATGATGATGGCGCCCCTTTGAGGTCATTGTCCGTCCACGAAACAAAAGTGGAGCACCTTGGCAATAGTAGGGTTGCCAGTTTGGAATAATTAAATCAATATATATCCCTGCATGGAGCATATCCACTAAACTCTTCAACAACTCACTCTAAAGAGGCAAAACCACTTCCCATATCTTTACCGAGTCTTCAACTAAACTGCTGTACTTTTAAACTCAAAATCTCGTAAAGAAGGTACAAAGGATACATAAATGGTCTAACTGGCAGCCCTACGTTGCGTATTTATTTTCTGCGCAGTATTCTTTCCATTCCCCTTCCCGAAGTCCTTGCAAGCCGCGAAAAATTGGCCGTAATGAGTAGTTGTTCCTGTTCCCCCATCTACCGTATGTGTAGCCTCATTATAACCGTATTCAAGTGTGTTCGCTACTAAATGGCAACGAGAACAAGGTCGTTTAATGCACGATAGAAACTCATAATCGTAAATAAGCAGCATAAAATGGGATAAAGTTTGCTTTTGATATTGTCATCGTATCATGAAGCTCTGTTGCAATACTGATCTAATTGCTTTGACGCGCCAAAGGGTGCTCCTCTCGATTTTTAATGACGCCTCTCCTGCCTGGTGCTGATTGTATTATTAGAGCGAACTCAGGAAGAGCAGGAAAAATATATGAAACGTGGTCGTTAAATAATAATTAAGTTGTGAAGAGTTCGACCCCAGGGTTATAATTGAAGGGACGAGGATGACAAAATGCAATGTCTACGAGGGTTCTAGAGAAGTATGTTGAGTCATACACTGCACTGCCGTCTTAAGTACGCTTTAATATCAAAGAAAGGTTATCTGCTGTCTCAATACGGTTAAGAAATACTGATAGTACATTGCGTTCAAATCCCTAGTAATAAAAATGAGATCTGAATTAGTTGTCGTCATTTTGGGTCAAATAGCTTACCTAAGACTATAATGAATTGCTTTAGCCTACAGACGAGTATATGAGTACTACATGAATAATTATAGGGTCCGGGGTTAGCTATACGCGGTACGCGACTACCTAAAATCGCCAAAACTGAATGGATTGAGTGGAAATTTTAATCACTTTCAAACGCGACTCAAAGCGTTCAGAATATGTAAAAAATATTTTGATGCGACCTTTTTTAACCGAGTTATGGGGGTTGACGTTTGAGATTAATTATACGCGGTACGCGACCATCTAAAATCGCCAAAACTGAATGGACTGAGCTGAAATTTTAATGGCCCTTTCTAACGCGACACAGGGCTTTCAGAGTATGTAAAAAATATTTTTCTATGACCATTACTTCCAGAGTTAGAAGGTCACTATATACAACTAGCTAAAATGGCCAAAAACTTAATGGAATGAGCTGAAATTTTAATGGCTTTCTAATTCGATTCAGGGCTTTCAGAATTTATATTTTAAGGAGTTATTGAGAGACGTCATCTGGGCTGCTAAAATGCAGTGGCTACCTAAAATCGGCTAGGGGTGACTTAAATTGCAGTAATGTTGATCTAGCGCGCGTAGTGTGACTGGCGACTTTCTTAATATGCTAAAATTAAGTTACGGTCTTTTACAGTAGACTGCCAAGATGAAAGTCCCATTATAAAATAGTTGAAATGAGATACATAGCACTAAATAAATGTTACTCCTTTAGACAGAATAAAGCCTACTAATTGTCTTAAATGAATGCTAAGCCACTCTTTAGCATTAAGGAATTGCTTTAGGCTTTTAAGTAATCAGACTCAGTTCTTGTAAGTGAGTAATGCTCAGCTCACTAAGTGTGGGTGGCGTACGAGTAATTGAGTAAGTGAGTAATATATCACTTTTGTTAAATTTGAAATTTATGGCTGATTGTACACTCTTTTTTATTAATAAGGTATGTTCTTGATAAATTCGTTTAGTAAATGAAAGAGTTTTGTTATGGGCAAAACCAAAGCAACCCTCAATGCATTGCTGGCTTAAAACTAAAATTGCAAATCCCGGCAGAAAGTCAATATAGTTAAGTAAATACAGTACACTGTACTAGTAATTTTAAAAGTGGTGGGTGTGTCAATAAATATTACAGTACAATTGTAAATCATACTTCTACTACTTTTAGTTTAATATACACATGCAATCATGTATACTGTTATTGATATCTTGTCGGTACGAACCGACGTTTGTAACAATATGTACACTAATCGTTGTTACCAAATACAAGCTCCTAGAGCATCAGTTACATCTTATCTCTTGATAGTATCAGACGTATCGAACTCATTAATAACTGTCATATTTTTTGTATTTATTTCTCATTTATCGGTGCAAAAATAATATTAATACATACATGTGGACTGATAATTGCATTATCATCCTTCCGTACCCTCTGGCAATCCCACAGAGTATTGACAGAAGACAAACAGTAACAACTCCTGATTATTCCGTCATTATAAACAGCAACAACCTTTCAGTCTCTCTGCAAAGTCAGGTGCTATGGGAGATCAGCCACATGCTAAAAATAGCTGCATCTTTGTTCCCAAAGTCAGTAAGAGGAGGCTGAGGCAGGTGGGGCAAGCAGCCCGACGCTCACTTCACCTCTTCCCTCGGGAGAGAGAACAACTGCTGCATGCTGCACTTTATCGTGCAGAGAGAGTTTGGACACAAGATCGCTGCATTCTTTAGTGAAGTCAAAGAATACAAGTTATGACAACAACACAGTCATTTGCATTTTATTGACCTACCATCGTGTCAATTATGAGCGGCAATTAGCCGCCAAAGGAATCCGCATCAGCATCAACCGCGGCATTACACATACATGCCTTATAAACATATATTGCATATTGCATATTAAGGAAATTTATGTTTTCCTTCTTCTCTGCCAAATTATGACAATCAAATAGGGGTTGGTGCCAGACGTAGGTACAAATAATTTTTCATATTTTTGTACATGTTCTAACACATTACATCCTGTACCCAAGCTAATAGCTGACAAAATCATTTGAGAGTCCCCTGCCCACTCCTCCCGATTGTGGCCACCCGCATACATGGACGGACCTGTTATTGACATAGGAAAGCACGTATCCACCTGTTCTCCTCGATTTCATTATCAAGGCCACCGGGCCGCGCTAGTATGATACCATATTTTGAAGTTATTTGTGATCACTAATGCAGAATTTAGGTACCCGCGTACCGCGTATAATTAATCTAGATGGGACCCCACCGTAACTCGGTCAAAAATATATATTTTTTTAAATTTTCTTTTGTCATCTCCATCACCATACCCGCGCTTGCACATTTCCAGATTTTCAGCATATTCCATCAACCATAGGCGATTTTGGCTAGTCGCGTACCGCGTATAGCTAACCCCGGACCCATAATTATATTGACTTACCACCGCGAGAAAGCTGAGCCTCATCTCCCTGGTCCACACCCTGTTACACCCCGACCCAAAGCCGTGTATGATCACCTTGAGCGGGAGACTGGCATTGAAGTTGGACTCTCTGATCGTGGTCATGTTGTTGTACGCGATCACCTGGCTGATCTCCCGGTTCTCGCGCGTGTAGAGGAAGATCTTGGTGCCGATCTCCTCGGGAGGGGAGGGCAGCATGTCGAGGTAGTCGAACGGGCCCTCGTCGCGGAAGCAGCCGAGGTCGCCGTAGCAGACCACCTCCTCATCCCGTTTCGTGCGGCTGAGGAGACCAGCACTGGAACAAACCCGAACGTCAAGATCATATGTTAGACTAAAGGAGATGTAATTCTTAGTACCTGTGTCTCCGGCCCTTCTCCATCTTATGCTGCTGCCACAGCTTAATACTGACGAGCACATCATTGAAGAGCTTCTCATCGTTCTCCTCGTCCCATTCCTCCTCCAACCAGCCGCCTCCGAGTTCGGAGACCCGGGCCGCGGGGTCCTCCTCCGAGAAGAACGTGGTCTCCCCGCCGCCCGGGTCTAGAAAGGCAGATGCCTGACATGGAGCAGTCAGAAGCAGCAGCAGCAGCAGACCTGGAACGTGAAGAAGGAGAAGAGAAATTGCGTCAATTGCTCCAGATTGTGAAAGTAGAGTTGGAATGAGTCAGCGGGTTTAATTGGGGTAATTAACGAATCGATCTGGTTGCATAATATTAGCCTAAATAATGCATTCGTTTTCCTTATTGCATGATTGTTTGATGCGTATGGCATTGGAAAAGGGGAGTATTATGTTATGGCCATGCCATCAAGTGCATAAGGGGGAACAACCAAGAAAAAAGATCGTTTATATGCATGGTCTTCAAATGGCTGATCAAGTTTGACGACCACTTCACCGAAATTGCAAGGTTTTATGGGATTCTTAGCAGTTGCATAGGGCGCAAAACAAGCTTTTTAAGTGATATCAAAACTTTTAACCATTCTTATCCAGTGCCACTGTTCGAGTTTGACTTTTCTGTCGTCCATTTCCTACTTTCAAATCCATTACATTACATTCCCTTGTCTCTCTCTCTGCCAATCTCTCTTTCTCTCTCTCCACTCCCCGTAATAGCAGTCGTTTCGTTCCGTCTCTCGGACTCAAAAAATCAGCAGAAGCTTCCAAACTTTCACCAGAAAAGCGAGCAGAAAATGGCAATGCAGACCTGCTGGGGGATGAAAGAAGAAAAAAGGAGAGCGTTGAGAACTGACTGCACTTTTGTGAAATGAAAACCCAATTTTGGATTTTGAGCATTCAACTTCTGGGAAGAATATTTTGACCAGGAAATGCTTACTTGGTAACATGATCCAAAAGTTAAACAAGCATTTCACTATATTTACAATATTTTCGAGGCCAAGTAAACAACCATTAAATATACATTCGCTCTCGTAAAGCGATACTACCTTTGGCAATATTTACATACAGGGTGATTCCAAAAGTTGTGAAAAGTAATCACCCCCTTATCTATGTTCAAAATGGTCATAATGAACCATGTTATATGTCAAATTAAAGACAAGAGTGGGAAATTTGATAATATGCCTGAATTAACATAGAAATAATTATACTTTTATATTCAATGAGTTTCAAAACATTGGCCAATATATGGGTGAATTCCATTTTTCTGGGAAAACACAAAGACTGTAGTATTCAAACATTTGATGTTTCCCTGACTTGAATAACCAAAAATGTACAAAAAAGGTCTAAAACTTACTACATCATAGTCTGTTTGGTAATATGCTACTATGCAAGGTCTAATTTGAAGTCCTTGTAGTAGATTATTGAAAGATAAAGGCATCCCCTTTGACACAAGTTAAAATTCATATCCTCAAAAAAGTAGAAACTTTTTTCTCCAGAAAACACACATCAATGTTTGTGACAGTCCTAAGATGATACATTGATAGCAAGTACTCTAAAACCTTAATATTATCAAATTTCCCAGTCTTGACTATGATTTGGTACCCATGATGTAACACTGAGTTACAAATTATAATAGTTAGAGGGGTGATTACTTTTCACAACTTGAGGAATCACCCTGTATAATGTACTGTCGCCCATTTCTGCTTTAAAGTGACATTAATTTCAAACCACTAATTGACCTCCATTTTTAGCCTGTCTTGACATTCAAAATTCTTGATTTGACAAAAACTCATCTTCGTGGAATGGAATCCAGTCTGAGTAATCTGATCGACCTTCAGACAGAGACACAAAAAATAATCATATTAAAAGCAGAGACAGTTTTTCGGTCAGGCTGGTCATTGGAGAGGACGATAGAATGGGGAATTAAGGCATTGGGCGGCATATGATGTACTTTTATCTAAGAATTAACACCGAGCATGATTCTATAAAACCTTACACACAAATTAACTTATCAGTTTAATTTAAGTCAATAACGTAGCTCTTTATTGCATGTACTCATATCAGATTCCATATCGTTCATACAGGAAAATTGCGAAGAGTGCCATAAAACGTCTATTTCCAGACTGATCGTGTCAGACACTGTCTATCAAACTTATGCCCTGATGAAAATACTCTTTTGTTTCGCAGGGCACATCATGGTATTACTTTCCGATCTCATAACACGACCCGTATAGCTCGGGGGTCAAAGCCTTATCTCCGATAGTGGCGAGCAGTGACCTGTAAAAGTCTTTCCCAATCATTCAAGTTTACCATCTTGCATTTCTTGTTTCTCCGTCTTCTTTCATCATCATTGTGACCGAGAAAAAAAGGGAACTGATCGGCTGTCTGTGCATGTGTACGTGATGAGAGAGTGATTTACACTAGACGGACAGACTACACAGGAGAGTACAATATAGGATTATTAAGCAACACTGCCACAATGACAATGTACTTGAACTTTTCCTGTATAAAATGCCTGTTTGACTCTCATATCCGATATTGTATCGAGATTATTATTAATATTATTGTGATAAAGAGGTGAGAAGGAACGAGTGAGCTGCGAACACCGTCAAACTGCTCTCGACCGGTTCGCCTTCAATGTGCAGCAGCAGCAGAAGGCGATGACACGTCAGTGGTCAAAGGGGCAAGTGGAAAAAGGATCAATTGTCAATACTAACTCATTTATAATAAGACGTATTTTAATTAAGGACATTATGATAATGACCTTTAAGAGCTTGTAATTTCCCTTTGGATGAGGCCTTTTTCTATCACAGCATATACGGCCAGACTAGATATTTTTGATCTTGAGCAGATTGTTATCTCGATAATTCAATTTGCTCCGCGTGACAGAAGCTGCAACCGGTTTTAGAGTTTTTATTTTTGCCGGGGTCAAATCGACTCATGCGAGGAGGAGCATCATGTAAGGAAGCCATGCATTCAAGTACTTTGAAGAGCTGAGGCCGGATTCGCAAAAAGCATTAACATATAGATAATATAATGAAGCCTCACTACAACTAACACAATTTGCTTATAATGGAAATCGTAGTTTACTAGTTTCTTTAACTATTTTATTTAAATGCTTGTTTTATGCTCTAGGGGCCCAACCCTGATTTCTCTTGTCGCTATGTGGCCTATGATTGTATCGCCGGCAGTTTCGCACGCTCAGTTTTCATTTGTTTCATTGAATCAACTATTGTGCACCAAATTGTGTATATTTTTGCAAGTCAAGACTATTTGTGCTCATTTCTTGTTCAGTGGTGGAAAAGTGCTTCATTATTCATAGTGAATCAACAACATAGTAAGCCATATTTAAGTTAAAAGAACTTTAGCCCGTCAATAACATTGGCCGTAAGCCTTAAAACCATTCAAGGAAACATCTACTTTTCCCCTTTTCCAACACACCAATGTTTGTGTTCCGAATTTATCCTTGAATATTTCTCCTTGGCAACTGAATTTAAATTAGATTTTCCTTTCGGCCGACAAAGAGAGTTTAGTGTATGTTAGAGGACTGGGCTGAGTATATCAGGCCCCCAGAGGCATAAGTAAGGCATATGATTGTGTGGTAGAAAGAAACTGCCCTATGAAAAGGTATTTATAGCTATAGGATATGCTGTAAATGATCTAGATGGATATATATTCAGCACAAATGCCAATGTATGTTAGCCTCTAAAATTTGGCAGTAAAGCTGTATTAACCGTTCACGATAATTGTTAATGTACGTTAAATATTTTTTTGCTTTATATGTATGAGCTATATACCTATGCAATAAAAACGGGGCATTACCCCCCTCTCGAACAAAGAGAGAAACTGAGAAACTGAGCATAAAGTTATTATTATCCTGTCTTCTCTCTGTCTTGCCCTTCCTTATCTCTCTCTCTCTCTCTCTCTCTCTCTCTTCCTCATATTACCCAACTCTGTATCCCAGCTGTATATAACAGAGAGTGGTTTCGCCAGACAGACTGTCGGCCACAATCATAGATAATTAAAGAAGCTGCAGCGCGGCCTGGCGATGATGCAAAAGCACATTGAGGCCCCCTCTAGGCGAGCTAAGAGATTGCAAAAGACTCCCCTTCTTCCTCTTCACTTCATCTCATTCCAGGCCAATTAACACATCATTGGATGCATGAATCATGCCCCAGATTATACGTTTATTTAATGTTTAACCAATCTTGAAACAAAGAAAACTGGTTTTGGGTTCGTAGTAATCTTGACTTTGTTAGGTGTGCCCGATAGGAAAGAAATTATAGAGTGACGGTCAAAGGAATGAGGAAGGAAAAGAAAAAAAGGAATTTTGGGGTCCAATTTCTTGAAAGCCTTAGGGTCAAAGTCAGAGCAGCTTTTTGTGAAGGTGAACGGAATGATAAGAAGAGGGCTTTAGTGGAAAGTAATTTGGAAGATACAAACTATTACAAATGTAATTCATACCAAGATATTTGATTAATATTCTATGGTTAAAATGATGAGTGCATCTAATACTAAATTTCTTCTTTAATAGTCAACAGGAAAATTGAATGTGTAATACTTATTTCTCCATTGCCTGGAGTACGAGTAGATAACGTACAAACAGTTAAAAAGTAATAATTAAGGGTTTCTATGGAGTTCGTAATCATATTTGGAAAGAAAAGTAGATGTTGGGCCCATTGCCATATCAAAGAAATAAAGGATTTATTTGGTCAACTGTACCTATTTTTAATTGGCTGATATTATATGCAAAACATTGATAAGCATTCAGTGTGCCAACTGCACCATAACAAAGGAATATCCCAGTGCCATAGTTTACAATATCAAGGAAGAACTGATGCTTTCATAGAAATAGTTTTTTTCTTTGATTTGTATCACTCTACAATCCTTAAATCCCTTTTTATTTTATGTTTCTACTTTTCCTATTTTCCTTCTACGAAGCTTTGCGTCTATTTCCCAATTTATTTCTTGAGAAATGCATACAAAGTCTAGCTCTCATTGGCCAGTGTGTTCGCACGATAGTAGTAGAAGATAGTAATAACGAACCCGGGCGAAATAATATTATTATTAGATCGCCCAAGGGCTGACGCACGAGTGACGATTTGTATTTATGGGCAAGGGGGAAAAGAAATGGCTAAATCGTGGTGTAATGATTGCATTTGGAGTAAGTGGGGGATGAAATAGTGCAATAAGTTTGGGTTGCAGCTGTCGATGATGCATTTTAAACGGCACGGTTGCAAAATTGAGCTTTTCCTAATTTTGCAACAAAATATAAAATACAAATCTTCTTAATTTAGATGAACATTTTCAAAAATGTAGCTTTTCTATTGTGTTCAGAATTGTTTCTATAAATAGGCCCCTTAAACCAACTCCCCAATTTTAAATCCTTTCCCTTTCTTGACATTGGCACAGTCCTTGAAACCAAAAATGCACAAACTGCAACTCTTCAAGGCAAATGTACCATTGATCTCAAACCAGGGACAACAACACCTTTCAGCTCAATGGATTTCGTTGCTGCTGCTGCACCGGCGACCGCAACGCAGTGATTTCCTTTTTGGAAACAAAGACTAACTCTCGCTTTTCATTTTATTATTATGATGACTCTCCTTTTGTTTTTTCGGGTGAAAACAGGAAATGGGGCGGGAAGGAAGTTGGAAAGGTGGAAAGGGGGCGGGGCAAAGGAAACAATGCGAAAGGAAAGTGAAAAAGATTACTTTTTTAAGGGGGCCTATGCCGGGCTAAGCCCGGATAGTTATTAATATATTTAATTAAAATGAATTGAATTATTTCCAGCATTGCAAACTATGTGACACCTCGTATTTTAAAGCACTCAGTAGCCGGCTCTAGGACATATTTCCTTCAGCTTCTGTTTCTTTGCCACATAAGATATCTTGAAATCCCATGACTAATCAATAACTACTATTTAGCTGCAGTAAAAGAAAGTAAATCCAGTAGAATGGCATCCCTTTATTCTGCAAAAGAAGCAATCTGCCTTACTTTTAACAGTCAGAAAACGAAATAGCTTCACGCAGCGGAATTCCCGAAAGAGAATTTCTCCCCCTTGCAATGCATGAGAGTAAAATCGAAAGCTTCTGGTCACATCGTTTGGATTTAATGTCGTGGTTATGCGTAAAAATAAAACGTTATATAATGTTTGGCCGGGACGAACATGGTACAAAATAGCACCGAGGAGGAAAAAGTTTTTATGCCCTGCATTTGTAAGGAATTCGGTGAAATGGAACGAGAACGTCTTTGCAAAGAAAGTGCTTTTTCTTCTTTGGAACGAACGTTCGCGTCTTTGCAAAGGAAAAGAAGAATTGGATCCATGAAATTCAAACTTCCTCCGTCAAACAAACTACTTTTGCTGAACTCAGGTGGTTAACTGTAAAAAAGTGACAAGGCAACAATTTCGTCCCAATTCTCAGAGACAGGAAATGAACCTTCGGAAGAAGGGTGAAATACAGTAATGATCTTAAAAAGTAGGGGAGGAAACCGTTGTCTTGGAAAGACATGTGATGAGTTGGCACAGTGGGCTCTGGATGTTCATCATGGGGAAATATGAATTGCAGTATAAGAAATACACTGTTGACTTACTAACTAATATCAATGTCTTACCACTAGTGCACTGTATTTACCGCAGAAATGAAGTAACAGTCTCCAAAAGATGCAATTAGAAAATCGGCACCTTCAGCTGATGGTGTCCATTATTAAATTATAATAAAATATACTTCTACGTTGATTCGACTGTGCGTCTCAAAGATTTGAAATAAATTGTCATGACGATGGCAAAAAGTCTCTTTTCGTTTTCAATTAGGACTTTTTCCTTGAATTAGAACTCTGAAACAGTTTTGTTGAAGGATTTCTTTCCAAAGCGCTTTAAAACTATCCATCCAGCAGTCTCCTTGAAATAGAAGACAACAACAACAAACTGGTGCAAAGGGACAACGACACAAAAATGCATTTTTCATAATGGTCACACTATCAAATAGAGGCAACAAGGACGAGGATTAAAAACGGATAATGACTTCCTCCCATCAGATAAATCAAACCCCGGGCAAGGGCGTTAATCAAGGCAACAGACTGTACCTGTAAATGTCAGCAGTGTAAATCGCCGTCTCCGCTTCTTCCACGATGCAAACTCATTCACATTGTCACCGTAGTCTTTGTCACTCCCAGCCGCATTCGTAGTGTTTTCCAGCTTCATTATAGTCTTAATTATAATACATGGCACTGTGAGATACGTTCGTTAAGATCACCGCCGCCGCATTTCACTGTATGTTCACTTTCTCGGCGCTGGGTTGCGTCTGTTTTACCAGGTACGATAAAAAGGGAAAGATTTCGTTTTTTGCCCGGCTGCTACTCCCCAAAAACGACGCTCAAATTCGCGTCAGCCTAGAAGGAGGGAGAAAGGGGGGCTGACGCACACACTCAACGGGTCTTATCTCGATCAGAAATCGTTTTAGATAATGCAAACACAGAAGATTCACTTATTTTTGAAAGTTCTTCGTCGTGTGTCCAAAAAGGCGCTATTTGCTCTACTGATCTTTTTAAGGGAGGAGCAGGAGAGAGAAGGTGGAAAAAATATATAAAATACCTTCGAAAAAAGTGCGCGCTGCCAGCTGGTTTGTAGTGCAGGGTGGTGCGCGCGGTGCGATGTCACCGCTGCTGCTACTACCGGCGAAAACTCTATACAAGGCATTTGGCTGGCGACAGCTAGAGCATGAGAGGGGAACGACGACGACGACCAAGATCTTTTTTTCCACATATCAGACGGAGGGAGGAGGAGGAGAAAACAATGGCACAGCAGCGCTCCTCGGAGTGTGTCAGGACTATGGCGAATATGCGACTTTCAAAATGCAGAAGCTGCTGCCAGCTTCTTATCAAATGAAGCTGCTAAGGGAGAATGAGAGAGAGAGAGGGGTGACCTAACTATAAGGTCTAATAGCAGCTGAGAATGAAGTTAATAGGGAAATACGTAGAGTACATTTACATATTTGTTGGGAATTTACATTCACAAAAAAGACTATTAATAGGCACAATGTTATTTACTACTATGTAGTTGGAGATCCTCCTGAAAAATTGAAGCCAATAGTATAACTGATCTCAATCATAACATATTACATAGAGCGCTTGAAGAGAATTATTTGAGTAAAGTGACTCACTAACGATCAAACTATCATATACACTTTTAAGTTTAAAATTGGTTCAATACATACATTTAACTTAAACAGATAATACTACAGGCACATGTTTAATTTTTCTACACTTTCACACCCTGCAGGATTTGCAAATATTTTTATTAAGTCATAATGCATAATGGCGAGTTTAATTAACCAAATGCGTGAGTTGCAAGAGGAAGTACAAGGGTAATAAAAGTCATGCATTTAATGAATCGCTCCCTCACATACTCGTTTTCCTACTTCCTGCATATTTTTGCACTCTTCTCCTTCTTCTAAATCCTATTCTGGGAAGTTTAAATGCATTTGTACGCAGTTTATAGCGTCAGAGAATAATATCCTCAGCTTCCGTCATTTTGACGCAAAAATCGTTCTGGAAAAATCCGCTGAGTGACGTCATTGGAATGTGATACGCAAACTTGGTTTTGAAGCCTATTTGCGTACATGCAACGGATACAAGGTCTTCAAGTACAAATATAAAATCTTTTTCAATAAAAGGGCAAAAGAATCTTACAATTGCTTAGAATAAAGATATTAGTGAAAATGCAATAATTGCTCATACAGTATGTTGTGTTTGAAGTGCCATCATAATTATATGAAGAATATACCCCATATATTAGCATAAATAGTCCTGAAAGGAATTCCCCGCCGATGATGTTGATGATGATGATGATTCCGTCGATATCCCTTTTTCGCAGATGTCGACGGCGCGCGAAATAAAACTTCGTTGCCTTGAACGCCGCAAGCGAACTGCATTGGGGAGAAACACTGTGGAATCAAGGCATTTTTATGTTACATTTTAATACTTTAGTTTTAATACTTTAGGGCATTTTTAGAGTAATTGAGTATAGTAAATAATATATTTATGGAGAAGTCGAAGAAGGTGGACCCGGCTATGCCTGCACGTACATGAACTACTTCAAATGATTTGCAATCGAACTCTAATTAATTGAAGCTATTATATGTACTTAAAATATTTTTTATCCAGTATAGTACTACTGTGCAGAAAACGACGTTTAGCAGCAGGCCAAAAACGAAAAAATCTTTTCTCTCTCTCTGTCCGGCGGATTATAACTACGTTGGCACCGGCTGACTCCAAGGCCAGCAGAAGCACTTTTGTAGGCGGCAGGAAAGAGAATCAAAACAATATCAAAAGCTGTTGTCGTCGTCGTCGTCGTTGCAATGTAGGAAGTGTGATGATCATTATGGTCAAGCTTCATTAAGGATGTAGAATCACACAATTATTGCATTTGCCAACATGTGGAGATTAGAGGCAATAAATTAATGAAATTATATGTTGCTTAATTGATGTTATGGTTGGAATGCACACTTTAATGTTTTCCTCCTATTATAGTAGATAAAAACGTACATTACTTATCTCCATTTAAGGTGCAATGACGTCCTCCTCCTCCAATCGGAACCGAATTGTATCAGTTGTCCTTCTGTGTATTGTTAACCTCATCAATTATGCAGACAGATACACAGTGTCAGGTAAGATAGAATGTGGATAAAACAGGCAATATCTATGTTTTATTATCTAATATAGGAATGATCTTCAAAGTAGCCAGATGTTACATTACATGAATTCCTTTACTATCAATAATAAAATAATTTTATATACAATTGTTGCCAAAATAACTTTTCTTACCATGCATAAGTATGTGTTTAAGGTGTCCTTTCCGATATAATATATGAGTTCCATTTGGAGAAATGGCAAGGCGGATTGCTCCAGACAGCCTTCATCGTTTGCTACTTTGTCATTGCGCCGCTATTTGGGTATCTTGGAGACAGATACTCAAGGAAGTGGCTCATGATCCTGGGCATGGTTGTGTGGAGTGCGTGTACATTGGCAGGAACTTTTATGCAGGTTAGTATTGCATTTTAACTTTCATCCATTTCTGATTGTGTCCACTAAAATAATATTAAAATGAAAATGGCCTAATACCTAGGATTACTGGTCCTTCCTTTTCTTCCGAGCGGCAATTGGCTTTGGAGAGGCTGGATTCACTTCCATTGCACCCACTGTCCTTGGAGATCTCTTTTCCCATGAGGCCAGAGGGAGGATTCTAGCCCTCTTTTACTTTGCTATACCAGTCGGAAGGTATAGTTATTTAGTAAATTATATAAGGAATTATAATAGTGTTCACTTCATAGTGGGCTTGGCTACATAATCTCTACTGTCACGCGTAACTGGACTGGAAACTGGCGATGGGGACTCCGAGTCACTCCACTCGCAAACCTCATTATTGTCATTATTATGATGGTTTTCATGGTGGATCCCAAGAGAGGTTACTAATATTTTAGGTCAATATATAATACAATTTTAAACGTAATTTATAACAGGTGAAAAGGAAGGAAAATGTACTAAAAGGCCCGGTAGCCATTCCGGTTATTGGTCCGATCTCGTCTACCTTGCCC
Organism: Tisbe holothuriae; assembly: GCA_900659605.1. Classification (NCBI taxonomy): domain Eukaryota; kingdom Metazoa; phylum Arthropoda; class Copepoda; order Harpacticoida; family Tisbidae; genus Tisbe; species Tisbe holothuriae. The sequence goes on along the minus strand of LR138964.1, from coordinate 7,814 downwards.
GGAACCCAACCTTTGTCCTGAGCACAGTTGCCTTCACCTGCCTGACGTTCTGCACGGGTGCGCTCAGCTGGTGGGGTCCGCTCTACTTGCAGGAGGTGATCAGGGTTAGAAGGGACTTTGGGATGCCAACTATGTTGGAGGAAGATAGGTCAGTAACATTTATTATTGTAATTTATACTAATCTAGTCTTTGGTAAACATTCGCTGGATCCTAGTTGGTATAGTGGATGAGGCTCGTTGGCACTCCTACTCCCAGGGTGTTACAGGTTCGAGGTACTAAAATACTAGGCTCCAGTAAATTTTATGCCTGGAGTTGATTTTATCGTCCTTAGATCCTCTTTCTATGACCAAGGAATGACATTTTGTAAAAGAGACTGTAAGTCTGTGGGTATGACTATTATAACAACATAGTTGTTTTAATCTCTTTATGACCTCAATCATTGGGAGCGTTTTCGTGTGCCCTGGAAAATTTGCATGGTGGATAAGTGAGGAAGTTCCGACTCGGTTAATCCCAGTTCGAGTCGGACTACTTAGAAATTCTCCAGGTGTACCATTTTAATCTTGCTACATTTTGGTACCTTTTTAAGTGCTAGTAATGCCCAAATTAAATTGCTTCTGTATTAAGAAAAGTTAATTACTTACTAGTCATATTTTATCCTCATTTTCATCTTTGTACACAGAATCATGTTAGGATGGCATATTTTCGTTCAAAAAAATTCAAAGTGTAGGCTGTTTTCCCCTTTTATGCAAATTGATATTTTTTGAAATAACTTTTTAAGTTTTATATTTGAACGATTACATTTTCCAGCCGTAGAATGTCCTTGCTTGGATTTCAAAACAAAATTGGCACCTAAGAAGACAAAAATCAGTTTGGTTTTTTGTGCATCATTGACATGCTGCGGTGAGCTTAATTTCGCTGGATCCTGGCTGGTATAGTGGATAAATTCTCGTTAGCACTCCTACTTCCCAAGTTGTTACAGGTTCGAGACTCTACTTGTCAATATCCAGTAAATTTTGCCGTCTACATATTATGACATTTTAATGTAAAATCTGGTCACATTAATTTAATAATATATGTTACTAATTCATATTTTTATGTGTACCCAATTATCAGTTGTCTTTTATTATACATGTAGTCTTGTCTATACCAAGGATTAAGTAAAATATACAGTCTTTTGGTGACCTGAATCAAAGAAGGAGCTTTTGTGTGCCCTGAGAAATTGGAATGGTGGTGAAGTGGTTAAATTCTGACTCTGTCAATCTCAGTTCGAGTCGGACGACATTCAAATATCTGGGGCACAATTTTGCCACTTATTACGTTGAATTTTAATCCAGTTAGAGTCTCTTGAAATTGATCCCAATGCTTGAGCCAAAAGTTTGGAAACACTTAATTTTTAAAACAAAAAATGTATTAAAATAGTTTGCTGCAACGGTATATAAAAAGGGTGCTTAATTAAAGAAAGTATTGCCATTTTAAAAGAAAGTATTGCATGCATTAAAATTTAAACCCTTTTTAATACTGAAACTTTTCTAATAAATTTCAGAGATATTTATTACTAAAAAATCACGCAAATTAATGAAGTATGTCATACATTTTAAAAATATTTACTGGTGCTCCCTTATTGTATATTTTTGGGTACTTTATTCACCAGTCCGCCAAATTAGCAATTTTTCATCATCATGCTGCAGGGGGGATTCGAACCCACAACCTTCTAGGTCGGAAAGAGCGACTTTCGAATATGGACCACGTCCCATGTCACATGTCATACCTTATCTTTTAATCCGTGTTCATTCCAGCGTAACCTTCATCTTTGGCCTCATCCTGGGCCTCACCGGCCTTATCGGCATCATTGCCGGCTCCGGACTCAGCTACAAACTCCGCCCGCGCCACTCATGGATCGACCCGGCCATCTGCGGCGGTGGGCTCCTCCTCTCAGCTCCATTCCTCTATGGTGCCATTGCAGTCACTCTGGACAACCTAATTACCACGTTTATACTCATGGCCATTGGGCAGACATTCTTGAACATGAACTGGGCTGTGGTAGTTGATATATCTCTGGTAGGATACATATATCTTTTTCATAGAAGGTCCTGTATTTACACTTTTAGTATGTTGTCATCCCTACAAGGAGATCTTCAGCTGAGGCCATCCAGCTTATGTTCTCACATGCCCTTGGGGAGGCTGGCAGCCCTTATCTCATCGGACTGCTGGCTGGCAAGCTGGAAGATGATTTAGTTGGGGCAACCTCAGGTATATTTACACTGATGATGGTAAAAGTCCTATAAATTCGTTTTTAATTACAGTTTCTAATGGCACACGTATCATGACCGGCCATGAGAGGACATTCCTATCCCTACAATCCTCCCTCTTTGTCACACTGGCCTTTGTAATCCTTGGTGGGCTGCTGTTCCTCTGGTCGACCAAGTACGTGACGGAAGACAAGCGGAAAGCGGATGAGTACTCGGTGCAAAACAGTTGCGAAGAGGAAGAAGATAAAGGTAAATATATAAGGAATATTGTTCGTATAATTAAATATATTGCATTTTGTATTTAAGCGTCAATTTCTGATGGAACCACCACAATGAGTGAGAACGAATCTTAGCAGAGTGATGTGTGATAATGGAAAACTGTAAAGTACAAATATTGGAGAATAAAAGGTTGCGTGAATGTGTCAATGTCTCATTTCTTAAAAATAATAATTTGTTTGTAAATGGGAATTTAATGACCTCTTGTCACCCAAGTGACAAAAAATATGAAAGAAGGAAACTCGTTTCTATTTGAACTCTTACACTTTGATGTCAATATCTCGAATGTATAATATTAAATCACTGCTCAAAGTCGAAAAATGTCTTTTCACTAATAAAAGTATCATGATTAACATTTTAACTGAACTATAGCGTCCACTATTTTCTCCTCAGTATTTGCCTACTTGCTGACAAGCGAACTTTTATTTGCTTTCATTTCTACATCATCTGCTCCCCTCCTCTTCACAGCGTCACATACATTTCTTATCAGTCAAACACAGGACACTTGAAGAGGAACTATTACAAACAGCTTATAGTACAACAACAATAACAGTGCAAAAAACCTCCTACAAGAAGATTCTTTACTAAGCACAAATTGCATAACCACAACAGGGAAAGTAGTAGCGAAACAACAGAACAATTACAATTGAAAGCGCATCTGCAACAGCAGCAACAGGAAGCAAACTACTTCCATGTGAAAGATGAGCTTCTTTGCGTCCTGGGACGCTGCATTGCATCGTATTGTACCCCCGTTGGAGGAGAACCGGGCGAGAGTGGTGGCAGTGGCACTCTTGTGTATTGTTAACCTAATAAACTATGCAGACAGGTAATTGAATGAATAGAAAGAGTGCTTGTACTTTAGCATCTTGTTATATTGTCCAGATATACCGTCTCCGGAGTGCTCTCCGACATTATGGATGAGTTTGACCTGGAGGCGTGGCAGGGCGGATTGCTGCAAACTGCCTTCATCATCTGCTACTTTGCGTCTGCCCCACTCTTTGGATACCTCGGAGACAGATACTCTAGAAAGTGGCTCATGATCATTGGAATGGTGTTGTGGGGTGCGTGTACTTTGACGGGAACATTTATGCCGGTAAGTGGAAATGGAATAGACAGAAGAGCAGCTTTTTATCTGATTTATGTGTTGTAGGGTTACTGGTCCTTCCTCTTCTTCCGAGCCGCTCTAGGCTTCGGAGAGGCCGGATTCACGTCCATCGCGCCAACGGTGTTGAGCGATCTGTACGCGCATGAACATCGAGGGGTCGTTCTCGCCATCTTCTACTTTGCAATCCCTGTTGGAAGGTAGGATTAAGTTGACTGTCAAATGGGTTCTCTCGCTGATGCGGTGCGTGGTGTAGTGGTTTAAAGGGGGATCGGGTGACTCCGACTCCAGGAGTCACAGGTTCGATCCCCGTATACCCGTAGCCAATTCAGTCCTTTTAGTTTGAATAAATTTAATTTATGTACAGTGGGCAAGCTTCTTTTATGTTAGCCGTACTTAGATATGCATGAATCTTGTTGTCTCTGATGATTACCGGCAATTCATCCTAAACAGTCATGCTACTACATATCTGCATAAAATTGGTAAGTATTTGCCGGGGACTGGTTGTCCTAGTGATAAAAAGGATATGATTTCGACTCTAGAGATCTCAGGTTCAATCCTCAGTCAACCAAAACCTAAGTCAACCAATCCCAGGCAAGTTTTGAACTTTTTTTACATCAGATCACGTGAGCTGGATTGTCTTAAAATTTACTAATATACAATTATAGTTTTATTAGTACGGACATGAAAAGTATAATAACTTAACACTGTTCATTTTAATCTATGATGCAATATGAAAATAGACTTTTGCAAAAAAAGATGACACTTTTGCCTGGAGTGCGGTTGTCTTAGTGGTAAAATGGAAAGGGTTTCAACTCCAGAGATCCCGGGTTCGATCCATTGACAGCTCTCTCTAGGTAATTTTATCCTTTTTACAAAAATTGGAATTTTAATCTCTTAATGACTGTGGCCGTGGTTAACTTCGATGCAGTTACTATATAATAATCTTGCTTCGATGGACACGTGATTATTTTTGCTCTTGTTTGTTACTACGCATATATCATTTTGAATAGAAGCCAACAATCTTGCCGGAGGTCGGTTGTCTTCGTGGTAAAGTGGAAAGGATTTCGACTCTAGATATCCCAGGTTCGATCCACAGAAACGTGACTTCCTGGCATATTTTCTTTGAGTCTATTATTAAGTTCGGAATTGACTGTTAACAAATATTGTTTATTTTATTTTAGTGGCCTCGGCTACATTGTTGCCGCCTTCATGACTAACGTGACCGGGGACTGGCGTTGGGGACTCAGGATCACGCCGCTGCTCAACTTTGTCATGGTCGGATTCATGATGTTCTTCATGGTGGATCCGGAGAGAGGTAAGTTACCTAACAAGAACGTTAAAGGCTATTTTACTAAATAACTGAGTTCTAACTTTATTCATTTTCAGGGGAGAAGGACCCCACCCCAAGAGAAACCTCACCAAGCACCGGTCAGCGCTCCCTCAAGGCCTACCTGGACGACCTCAGCTACCTCATCCGCAACGCGTCTTTTGTGCTCACCACCATCGCCTTCACCTGCCTCACGTTCTGCACTGGGGCACTCAGCTGGTGGGGGCCGCTCTATGTGCAGAAGGCCATTCAAGTGAGGACAGAGTATGGACTGGACTCAAGCGTGGAAGAGGACAGGTAATGAAGTCGACATTAAACGAACGGATTAAATAAACATGTAGTATTTTGCAGTGTTGCATTCATCTTTGGCTTTGTCCTGAGTGTGGCCGGCGTCCTTGGCCTCACCCTTGGCTCCGGCGGCAGCTATCTCCTCCGTCCAAAGCTTCCCTGGATCGACCCCATCATCTGTGGTGGTGGACTCATCATCAGCGCACCATTCCTCTTTTGCTCCATTGGCTATGCCAAGGAGGGCATTGCGGTTGCATTTGTTCTGGTTGCCATTGGGGAGACGTTTCTGAATATGAACTGGGCTATTGCCGTGGATATTGCTATGGTAATTTTCAATAGATTGATATAGCTGAAAAAGAATTATGCTTTATCGCTGGCTGTCGTTCGTCATAGTGGTAAAGGATCCGATTTCGACTCGAGGGATCACAGGTTCGATCCCCATATAATGTGCGTACAGCTAAGCAATTTTGCTTTTCCAATTTTGTTCTTACTTATTCATTTATTACAATCAGGCGTATTTATTTATGGTATATTACACTAAAATTAGGATATTAGTATGTTAATGCACTTCAACTAGTTCAAATATATGGTTTCAGTATGTGATTATCCCGACGAGAAGATCCTCCGCAGAAGCCATCCAGCTCATGTTCACCCACGCCCTGGGGGAGGCCGGAGCACCCTATCTGGTCGGGGTCATGGCGGGAGCTTTTGAAGACGGACTCGAAGGAGATCCATCAAGGAACCCAAGTAAACAAATCTTAAAAATACGAAAACTCAGTACAGAGTTAGACTAGGATTATATCAGCCTAAAACATGCATGGTTTATGTATTCAACTATTTTGCCTCTTGAAATGGAATTTTAACTTTTGTAAGACCCCCATATCAAGGTGATCAGTTAAAAGTAACTGAACTTTGTAGCTTCGTACTTAAATGACAATTCATTGTATGTATATTTGATCACCTGAATATTTAATTATAATAACATTTCCTTCATAGCCAACACCACCATACCAATGACGGAGACCGAGCGCGAGTACTTTGCCCTCGAATACTCTCTCTTCGTGCCGCTCATCTTCGTCGTCCTGGGTGGCGTGTTCTTCCTCTGGGCCGGCTTCTACGTCGTGTCGGACAAGGCCAAGGCGGACCACTTCGCGTTCCACGCCATGGAGCAACAGCAACGGCAACAACAACAAGGTGATGAAGAGTTTGCAATGTTGCTCAGGCCATCTGAAGATGAACAAGATGACGGATGGGGGAGCCAAGGCGACGACTGGGGGTCGGAGAATGAGCTCTAGAGAACTTTAGCGGTAGTTAAGAGTGTGAGACTGTGAATGTTATGTCCGTCAGCCGGTGGAGGACATTTTTATAGTTAATAATATATTTAATAATGAATATCATATATTTCAGATGATTATGAGTCCATAACTTCTTCAGAGCTTGAAGCTGGACAAACAGAAGAGGGGCAAAAGGAGGATGGACAACCTACTTAATACACCCGGGTGTGTTTGTATTGAAATTTAAAGAGGCCAATAAGTGATATTAAATCATGTTTAGAACTTAAACTTATTTTGCAATTAGGACTCTAACTGTATACATTAATAAACAATCGATCACAATTACTAGATAACTTGAATGATGCCTCTTATTCCAACCAATATATCATAAAGCAAACGTCACATTCCAATAATAATTCAAGATGGATTCTCCAAATTACGTATTTTTCAATGGGTGGGATTGTTGTGATTTACTGATTCTGATTAACACAGAGAGGTTTTTTGTGTGAATTAGTTATTTCAGTAGGGATGCTCAGTAGTGAGTAAAAAGATGAATAAAAATGTGTTAATGGTAATTTGACATTTTATTAATAATTATGTTACACGTAGTTAGTTTAAAAATTACAAAAACACGCCAATTTCGGCACGAGTAACTTCTAACTCCCTCATAACACACATGGAGCCGTATCTGACCAGCGTTAGCACGCGCGCAACACTCTCCGCGATTATGTAATCCGTCATTGAAATTACTCCTCGCTCCAGCAGTCGATAAATTTCCAGCTCTGTTGCCTTAAAGAAGAAATGCCAATCAGACCGTGGATAGAAGAAGAATAAAAAGAAGATTGTCCGAAAACAAGCTGCATTATTTATGGCCGAATAATATCTTGGCAACCTTTCAATTTTTATGATTATATTGAGTCTACTAAGGTGATACTGCGCAATTGTGTTGGAGGTTTCACACGGGCTTGTAAATATAGATTTGAGCATTGGTTGTAACAAGATGTTGATAGTTTAATTTAAGGAGCTTGACAGAGTTACTAGATTGTAATCTATATTTAAATGGCAGTCATCAGATATTCAAAATATAATTCTTTGTACACATCATGTATTGATCAAATTTGAATTTAATTTAGTTACTTTTTACTTTGTTCCGATGTCCCACTTTTTTTTAATTCCCGGATTGCCCCTGGCCTAATCCCTGCTACTGTTAGTTCGCAAGTTTCGGTTTATTCCAAGGTACTACCCTTTCGGGTTCATCCACCAGGCCGCCTTATGGCTTATCCTCTATTTGGACA
>LR138958.1:0-17028 GCA_900659605.1 Tisbe holothuriae | reverse complement strand
ATATATATATATATATATATATATATATATATATATATATATATATATATATATATATATATATATATATATCTTTTAAATAAGGACGTGCAAAAACCGAAAACAGAAAGTCAGTTTATTTAAAAACCGAAACCGTCGGTTTGCAAAAAGTCGGTTTTTGAGGTATGTCGGTTTTCTGGAAAGATGAGTTTTGAGAAAAATATAGCAACTAGCTGAAAAGAAATTGGAGCAATTGTAGAAGTCGGACCTCTAAATTTTTCGAGTCAATTTCTAAAAATATTTCCAAAGTATGGCCATACTCAAATTTTTCAGCCTTTTTAACATAAGAATATTATATTTTAATTAAAATAGTACCCAATTTGATTGCATCTTTTCTCCTTTGAAATTACCTAATATTTAACAGTTAGAGCCAATGAAAGTAGATAAGGTATATTGTATAAAATATTATAAGCACTGGGGAAATTTGTTTTGCTAGAGAATAAGCGCTAAAATTAATATGAATATTTGCATAAAAAGATGACATTAAATAAGATGACTACTAATAAGTACGTGAACTTATTATTTTACTTCGGGTCGCGATAAGTCATAGCTATAATCCCGCAACCTCCTGCGTGCGTACCTCTTCTTCTCTTCCCTCCAACGGGGGGATTAACGCCACTCCATATTCTTCTTCTTCTTCCACCAAAGCTGTTGTTGCAGTGGATGTCCTTGAACGAGACAACGCAACACCCCTTCAGGGCGACTATGAGGGAATCGAAGCGAGCAACGGGAGCAGCTGCATTGTGTTGCCAGCGCGCTCTCACACTGACATTATCGTTGGATAACAGATCGATATGACTTAGACGCTAACAATGTTAAACTCGATTGCTGTGACCGTGCCGAGGGCACTTCCACCGTTACCACTGTGCCCTACGGGGCTGCTATGTGCCCCACAACTGCTCATCTTCCTGGGACTACACCTGACACTAGCCCTGACCAGGTCGGACACAAGGCGGTCTCCCTATGACCCCGTACCGATGGTGCCTCCAATGCTACAACACTACTTCCTACTCTGGCTGGCGATCATAACATCTCCGCGGGGAGAGCAGTTGGACTTTTGGTTGTTACTGCTCTGTGGGATTGATCTGGTTCCGTTGATATTTGCAGTGGGGTCCTTTTGGTGGAATGGGGTCTTTCCAAAGTCAGAGGAGGCGTGGTTACAAGTGTTGGGTACGTAAATAATAGATTATATTTATATGCAAAATATGTCGGTCGTTCAACTCCTCTAGTACACTTTTGTAGAAGATGTGCACTTCATCAAACTAAAGGTACTTTAGAATGCTGCAAGTGTAGATATTTTTAAAACTAATCATGGTAATCTATCACTGACCAACATATTTTTAGTTCTGCTTTTACGTAAACATGAACACTGAATGATCAACTAATTGCAGACATCCTTGCCCGGTGGTGCCCCGCCTACCAATTCAACCACCTTGTCCTGAGCCTGGTGAGCGGCTCCATCATCAACCACGCCTACGTCATCCTCATCTTCACCGCCGTCGTCACCGAGGGGCACAAGTACTTTGCCAGGAACGTCTACTGCTATTGAGGCACTTGACACAGCATAAGCAATCAGTCCGTCCAGAACTGAGAAAAGGGATTAATATACCTTTTCTCAGGTCCAGAAACGTTGAATCACGTGTATTGAATGCGCGCTAAATGACATGATTAAAGAGTCTTTAGATACAGGATGAACATCTGCACAATTGTCAAGTTGTGTAAAAAACAAAAAATTACATGGTCAACACTAAAATACTCTAGATACTTATGTATCCAGCAAATTTTAGTCAACACAGCCAGTGCATTTGGAAGTCGATCAAAGTGAGACTCGCATATAAAGTATATTAGAAGTGGAGAAAATATTATAACTCAAGCTGAATGTAAAATCCTTGCTGTGATAAAATACAAGTGAGAACAACATATATTTTTAAATGTTTATTTATTTTTTCCTTTCTTTTTGACATGTTTTAAATAAGTTAAAACAACAATAACTCTTATCGTTGAATATATTTTTCTTCTTCTTTATATATTTAGAGGTGGATTTAGGTATTTTCCTACAATTTATTATCATTAATTCCTGAATTGTTAGAAAGAACTTTTTCCTGAAACGAAGGAAGACTTCAATTGTTGAAACAGAATTTGTTGGTTCCTTTCTTCATAATGCACAATTTTAATGAAACTGGGACTAAAAATAAGAGGCTCTTTTTCTAACAGTTGCTTATTGAAATCTCTCTATGGGGGTAAAACCAATTTTGACTGTTTCTATTCATACAAACGTTATTACTATTATGCAAGCAGCACTCTTCTTCTTTTTATCTTGTTCAGGGATGGGTAGTAGTAGCATTTTGTGCTAATCAAATATCAATATAAGGTAATTCAATGCCCAAGAAAGAGAGTAAAAATAGTTAATTGCCTTTGAAGTTTGCCAATAACTGACTTGCGATTAGAGTTGCTTCTGTGTGTGTGTTCCTAAGTACTGTAATTTTAGAAGGGCCAAAAACGTTTCTAAATTGGTGTTTCCAAAGTTGTGACTAAATCAATTTGCAGGATTCAAAAATATTATTATTTTCCGTTGCTCATAAAATATTTTAGTCTTCTAAAGTATTTATATATTTATTGTGTATTTTAGGTAATATTTTTTTTGTCTGACAAGGCGTCCTTGCGCAATTATTTTTATATTTAATTTTGTGGTGTTTTTTTCTCCGACACTAGCAATAATTTTTAAAGAAAGCCAAAGTGTGTCATTTTGCTTTTTTCACGAATGAAAACGGAAAAAATGTCATTTTTGTATCACAATGTGGATATATAATTAGGTATTTTTAGTAATTTACTGTGTAGATAATGTATGCTTTTAATGTAGATATAATTACGTTACACCATCACACCAAAGCCCAACAACGTTCTCTTGATAATTGAGAATCGAGGGCTGTTTCATATCCGTAAAGGAGATTTTCCTGTTCCTTTATAATATTTTTACCCTCTCCTCTTTGCAAAAGATTAGCATGATAAAGGGGCAAGAAAAGGTATCTTTAGTATCATGAATTATCATTTGTTTCTGCATTGTGTTAAGAAACGGTTAAAAATGTCGAGAATATAGAACTAGAAGATTTTTTATACACAAGCGCTTGTTCAATTATTATAGCGGGGATTTGTTCCTCTCCAACCACTGATCTGATATTACAGACAAACTCTGTTTGTACGTCACTGCTTCTTCCTTAGACTCATCTTCTTGAAGGGCAGCGTGATGGTGGGCACGTCCCCGGGAGACTTCTTCCGAGCGGCGCCGCCATCACTCGGAGACTTCCTCCGAGCCCGCTGTGACGACCTTCTCTTGACCTTGTCCTGCTGGTGTTCAAGGTCATCGTCGTCGTCGTCTTCCTCGCTGCTGCTCAGCGTCCAACTAAAGTACCGGACCGAGTACGAAAACGGGACATTCGAATCATCATCTTCTTCCTGCTGTTGGTCGTCTCTCGGCCGCTGTTGGCCTTTCTTACTCCGGTGGCCTTTGTTGGTGGCCTTCTTGGGCGCCATTGGCGGCTTCTTCTCACAAGCAGTCACAGCCTTTTTCATCATCGCAACACGATCAACATGGACAACAACACTCGAGGCGGGCTCCAACTTACTACTACTCTTCTGACTATTACTACTACTACAACTAACACTACTACTCTTCTGCTCGCACTCTTTCTTCTTCGCCTTAACGCCACTGTCACCTGTTAGGCTGGCACTGTCCGGACACACTGGAAAAACGACCACCGTTACCGTAGTGTTGCTGAGAGGAGCCGTTGGCACTGCCTTGCTCCCCGTTGGTGCTCCCGCCAGACCGACGGTTCTTCCTCTTAGAGTACTTTTTCTTCTTGCTCGCACTCCGGTTGGGCACCGGAGTGGTGCACTTGCTGCTGCTGTTGCTGTTCTCCGACGTGGCCGCGGCGTTGCTGCGGTTGTTCTCCTGGTCGAGGCTGTCCCTGCTGCCGCAGCTCTCACCGCCACTTAACCGAGCCGAGTTGGCGAGGCTGGTGGTCAGGGGCTGCTTCGGCTTGGCGTTGTCGAGGTCGGAGATGATACGGGTAGAGGTAGATTTGGTCGTCGTGGTCGACTCGGCTGCCTTGTTGGCCTTTTGCTGCTGTTGCTGCTGAGCCCGCTGCTTGGCCTTGTTGCCCTTCCGGCTGCCGGCACTCTTCCAGGCGTTGTTGCTGCTCCCATTCGCCACTGGAGAGCTGGGTTTACTACTGCTGCTGTTGTTGCCATTGCTTGCAGCGACACTGGCGGCAGTAGCGTTGTTGTTGCTACTACCACTACTACTGCTGTTGCCCTTCTGCTTCCGCCAGTTGCTCTCAAAGTCCCTGGTGGAACCATTGCCAGAAATGGTGGTGATTCCATTGGTGGCAGCATCGCTGCTACCACTGAGGCGCCAGTTGGGGTCCGTATCTGCCGAAGATTCGCTGCCAGGTTTCTGAGCTGTAGAGCCATTCGTCGCCGCGGTCACTGTGCCCTTGCCGGCCTTTTTGGACGCTCTCCAGTTGAGGTCCAGATCCGCCCTATCTCCGCCTCCGGGCGCAGCACTGGAGCCGTCCTTTCCCTTGGGCCAGTAGTGCTTTTTGGACCCAGACGAGGATGACGAGGTGGACTTGGCCCCGGGCGATGCCAGGTTTCGCTTTCCGCTGTTGGATACCCCGCTGTGTTGGGATTTTAGTGAGCCGATGGAGCCGACCTCTGAGGAGGCGGGGGAGATGGACATGGCAGAGTGAGGGGAGAGGTCAGAGTCCTGCAAGTTGGGTTAAATAAATTTGAGCTGCTGAAGGACACAGTATGCAATAAGCATCAACTGGTTTATTTGAATTCTTTATTACAGTTTAGTAAATAATTGTTGCATTTGCACATGGTTGACATGTAGTATTATAATGAGGCCATTGCAATATGACATTACGGAATAAAGTACCATAAACAAGAGATAAATGAAAGAGGACACAAAAGGTACATTAATCCTCATGAACCATGATCATTCTTAAACTGATTATTACTCATATTGCAAGTAATCCCGCTCATACCGTATCTGAAGAGTTATTGGAGATGACGCCACTGCCGTCCCCGCTGCTAAGACTGATGCAATCACTGGAGTTGTCCTCCTCTGGCTTACTCACAACCTCCTTCACGACGATCTCGACCTCGCCCTCCTCGGAGGCCTCTCGCACCGCGTTCGAGTCCTTGGCCGGCTGCTGGAGGAGCAGCGCGCGCTCGGTCATGCTCACGTAGCGGTTGACGTCCGTGTCCTCGGAGCGCGTGCGCGGCTGGCGTGAGGGCGGTGGCGGGTAGCTGGTGTGGTCGTCTTGGGCGGGGAAGGGGCAGCGGGAGGCGATGTCACGCCGCCAGGAGAGTGTCGGCTCCTTGACTTGAAGGATGTGGCTCAGCAGGCTAGAAAGAGAAGCAGAAATGTCTCAATATTTCCATCGTCAACTTTATCCCCAGGTGTCGATGATATTTCATATATCTTATGTTCACATAATATAATCCATTCTACAGACGGCTTTAAATTAATATTAAAGCCGTCTTAAAGTGTTAACCTGAACAGCATTACCATGGCATGTATTTTTAACTTCATAAAGTACAATTACTGGAGTATACGTACATGTGTACTGCATATTATGTCACGTTAATTACCGTATAAAGCTAAAGTACTTTGGTCTCCTCATAAAACTATTCAGGATTCACAAACTTGAAATGTATGAGGAAAAAGTGTGCATATGTGAATCGTAGCAACAATTTCCTTGTATATTAAGAGCATATAATCATTAATGTACTCTTATTGCATTTTCATTGTTTAATCTTGCAGACAAAATGAATATAAACACATAATCTAACTTACGTTCCGTGCGTCATGGGCCTTATCCCCAGCACCAAGTCATGTAACTCCACGTACGCCTGGTCGAGAGCAGTCTTGACCCCGTAAGCTCCGTAGGACGACTTTCCGACATCGTTTTGTGGGTCATGCGGGTCTTCGATGGAGATCAGGTTGGGCGTGGCGCCGCCCGACATCTGACGCTGAAGAACAACCTTCGGGATCACGGAGCCTGGAACGATAATCATGAAACCCTTGCTTCCGTCCGAACGAGAAATTATTTAAGGTAAGCCTTGCTTTCGTCCATACGAGAAATTAGTATCTCTTACCTCCGTCATTGATCCGAATAGCGTTCTCCTTGTAGTTAAAGTTTCTTGTGTAATATTCGAGCAACTCGAGAAGAAGCACACCGACGTTTCCGTTGGGCAGGCAGGCGGCGTGGGGTCTCGGGTGGAGCTGCAGGAACGACACCACCAAGAGGATCAGGGCGTACGAGGACAGACCGCCGGTGAACACCTGCATAAAAAGAGAGTTAAAATGCATATTCGATGCATATCCTTGACTCATTTCCAGCTTTCTGATCCAGATCAACGTAACATTTGCAACTGCACCGTTGACATTTCCATTTCTCTCTTACCTCGTTGAGATCTCTTTGTAGCAGGAACTGCTTGAGTACATAGATGAGCTTGGCCATCGAAGGGTATTTCTTCTTAAAATGCTTTATCAATTCGACCGCGCGCAGACCCGTCGCCATGTTGAAGCTGATGTCAACCTTGATGTCGGACTGGAGATCGGTGAGCTTGACAATCGGGACCTAAACATTAAGAACGTTAATAAAATTATTTAAAATATAATATCCTTTGGTTTCAGTGTGTTTATGACTTACAGCTGCTTTTGAGAGCACCTTGATGGCCTTCTCGTCCACAATGTTTCGCTTCACGAGCTCGTCCCGAACGGAGTTGAGCGGGGCCATATCCCAGGAGCCATGGACGACAAGATCAATGTCGCTGAAAAAAGTAAGAAAGGATAATGTATATAACATACTTTAGAATATAATGAGGCACTTTTGTAAATTTCAACTAATTAAAAGTCAAAAAGAAGTGCTTTAAACGTGCTCTCAATAACATGTCTTCCACAATCAAGTTATGTAATTGCCCGATAAACAAATTTAGTATCCCTGCATGATTGAGACAAAGAGGAGAGAGAGTGGAATGTATGTTGCGGTCTAATGTTACATTTCTGTTTATTACGAGAGGTGAACAAAGACTCTTCTTCTCCTTATTTCATCCTTTTGCATTGGCGTGTAAAAAGGGAGCTCTTAATATCTAAATAGCAGCAGCAGCAAAAATTAAGCTTCTTCCATTGCTGCTGCTGCTAATGATAATCATATGCTAGGTTTCCAAATCATGCTCCCCCATCCATCTAAAGAGTCACAGTGGACACGAATTAAACGTTTAGGCGTCTTTTCCATTCTCAACCCGTTGTGCACAGAGAACGCGGCTTTGACGCCTAAGCGAGCAAACAAACAACCCCTCTTGTCAGGAGAGGATGATGCCAAGACCATACAAGAAGAGAGAGGCTTTTGTACTATGACTACTATCCAAGAACCCGGGTCGAAGAGGAGTCCAAAGAGACGGGCTTATATGCATGTTGGACAATGTTGGCTAGCTGCTAGTGGTACGCAATCCTGTCGCAAGAGTTGTAAACAACACATACCAAGTGAATCCTCACTTTTAGGCATTATTTTATTAATACGTATCATCTTCTATTACATATCGTTATAATGTTACGAGACTAAAATTATAATTACTCGAGCTCTTGTGGCTTTAAATTTGTGATCCAACGGAAGAAAAGTCTCTCCCTGAAGGAACCACCATGGAGAGCTGTGCAGAGGGAACAAAGCATTGAATAGGCAGCTGAGCCCAACTAGGGTGCGCTCGAAATAACACACACCCAGATTGTTGGAGCGTGTGTGACGGACAGACACAGACAGGACAAACACACAGACAACTCCAGTAGCTTAAGCCCAACCAGAGCCCTATTATTAGAATGGTTACCAACTATGAAAACGCGTTGCTTTGGAGAGCGAACAAGCTGCAACCAGACAGGCAATGCGTACATTGAAGAAGAAGAAGAAGATGCGTCAGTGCCAGAGAGTACACACGAACAGACAGACACACAAGGGAGCCTCTGCGTCACAGCGAGAGAGCAGTAACTCCCTTGTTTCGATCTGTTTCTCATTTCCGTTGCCTCATAATGGTGAAACAAAGTCATAAACTTGCATCATGGAAGAATAACAACTTTTGACTTTTTCCAAAGGTCTTCCAAAGTAGTATGTATGGTGTACGTAAACGAGTTCCAAATCCTTTTTTGCACTTTGTAATCTGCCATTATACCTTTGTTATGAGGCTAAGAATGCAAAGGAATGCAGCTAGAGGCTGCTAAGTGGCAGGGAGTTAAGCCGAACTATGCAAAACAGGAATACACCTCTTGGGCAATGCAATTTGAACGTTATAAAGGCTGTTTAACGTTTATATTTTGAACGGGCTTGACATTTGAATCGAGCAGCAGATGATGGCGGTGCTGCGAAGAAGAAGAAGAAGGGTTGGCTGTGTGATCCATTCTTTGTCAAGAGTATGGGCCGCAAAATTCAGAAAGGTGTGGTTGTAGAATATATAAATTATAGTACGAAGGCAACGTTTAATGATATTGGAATGCTAAACACACAGTTCGCCTTTTATTTCCTCCTTTGTGTAAAATTTGATTTCACGCTCGTATTGTGCTGTCGTGTGTTTGTTTTTCAAGGACTTTCCAAATGTAAAAAAGAGACACAAAAGCGATTGATTCGGGAAATCGCATTTAAATTTGTACTATAAACAACATCAGGGCCAGAGCGTGTTTGTCGCAAAGTTTGCATATGCAGAGCTGTGCATTGAGTCATATCAATATATTAAATTATGATTAAAAACAATATTGGATAATTGCTTAGACATGACTCAGCCAATGTTGATAAACGTGCATGTAAATTAAATTGACACTGGTAACAATCCTCCATTGGCTGATATTGTACAGTAAAGTCAAGATGCAATAAATAAGACATAAAGAGTCCTTCTGCTCCTTTTTTATCCCCGTTGGCAAAACTCGTCTTCCTTCATCACTTTCAAGGTCGGGACTCATTCGTGAAGAGAGCTCTAGAAATGGAACGAAGCAACACAACCAGTGAGCGTTTAAATCTAACGTTGGCCAACGACCGGTCCCCTAAAGAATGCACAACGGTGCTTACTGCCGCCAAAAAGCACTTTTCAGAATGCAGAATATGTCTGGTCGTTTTTTGTTGTAACTCCACCCTTTCACTCGCGGGAGAGACTCGTCCATGTTAAATGTCGATTATATAACACAACAACATTGAGATCGGATTTAGTTGTAGCAGCAGTTCAAGACTGCATTTCGATGGCTTCGCTTCTCATGGCCCAAGCAACAACAGCTGAGCAGAAAAATATAGCAACTTTCTACGCAGTTAAAAATTGAACGTCGTTTCTGGCTTTTTTAATAGAAGGAAAAAAAAAGAATTTTGAAGAACATTATACATGATCAAAGCTTGTTTATCATGAGTAAACTTACTTTTTCTACCTTTCTATACAAAGGGCCTCCTTTAGTGATTTTGCGCAGCAGATTGGCAATCTCTCTTGCCCAATATTGACTCTTCATATATCTCGTACTACACTCTTCATGAAAAAGTCCCTTGCAATGCATTAAGTACATTGATCCTAATCATTTTGACATCACCTGTATACAATGAAAAGGAAGAAAACTGCATGCAACAAATAATAATAACAGACGTTTTTTTTTTCAGGCCTAGCTGAAGTTGTCACAAAAGAGCTGATCAATTCATCGTCTGAGGTGCACACATGTGTGTGTGTGCTGTTGATGTCGGTGAAGGTTTGTCTGTGTTATGCGATTACATGAACCTTGACAGTTGCAGCTTCATATTAAAGGCTAATGCACTTTTTATATTAAATTAATTGAAGTAAATATGCCTTAATATGGCCACATATTGCGAGACAGACGAGTATCATGAAGTATGTGCATAATAGTATTTGAGAGTTACTTTTTGGGGTCGATATACTTTGGACGAATTCTTTAGGCCGAAGTCCATATTTCCACAGTCCGAAGGTTTTTATAAAAAGTCCGAATAAATTTATACTAAGGCCGAATCCAGGTTAGAATAAAGAGACAAAAGGTTTGCTTGCTGGTTGTTTCACCACGAGCTGCCTGTTGAGCTAATAAGGCCTTGTGAGATCAGAAAAACTACAACCCAGTTTTTCTGGCGAGATGGAGCATAACTGTTATGATGTGCGGATCCAGGATTTTGGCGGTCCGTAGTTCCAAAATCATTAAAGATTAAAGTTTTTTTTCTTCATAATTTTAATGCATTTACATATAGATCATGCAGCCTTTTCAAATAGCCTAATTTGACTTTTCTCCTTAAATTATAACATATATTCAGGGTCTATCAAAAATGGCTCAAATTACGTAGTGCTAACTTGCCTCACCCAACCTAACCTGACAGTGTCAACTGTCAACTAAAGCAATATTTGGACTACATGCCCTAACCCTGCGGGAGCCCTAGCCCTGCGGGAGCAATTCAAGAACTCATATTACGGACCACGAACGGCACCCTAGCCGGATCCCTAATCTAACTATAATTGTACCCCAATGCACTCAGCGTGCTTGTGTGATATTCATCCTTTACCCTATCTATCTTTGGTGATATTTTTGAGTTCGGTCAAAGAAAAACCGCCTTCGCAGCTTCGGCAAGTTGATAAACCTATTCGGACAGAAGAAAAACCACTTCGGTAAAATGATAAACCATGCCGAAAATTCGTCCAAAGTATATTCCCCCACTTTTTGTTGTAAAATTGGAGTATTTTAAGTAAATATGTACGAAGTTTTTTAACAAATTGGTGGAAGTACACTTTAAGTCAAATAAAATTCTTGAATAGTACACCCGTAGACGGGCATTAAATATAGGTAAGCAATCCCATTTGGGCTAAATTATATTATATTACAAATTGAGTAATAAAAGCCATTACGAAACTTGACATACGTCAATCAGTAGCATGTGCTGCTACATGAAGTATAAGAGGATCAAATAATCGAACCTCAAATGCCTTTTAATTTTCTATTGATATTTTACATGCGCCTCTTTGTTTGTGGCTGAGAGATGATATTTTGCAAGGGATTGTTGACCCGAATGTACATGTCGACATTGAGGCAACAGAGCCGAGTTTCTTAAAAGAGTCCTAATCTGTATAGTTAACCCAGCTCAATGTTTAATTAAGGCCCAGCAATCAGGCCTCTAACATGAACACAAAGAGACAACAGAGATAAAAGCAAATCCTGTTGTAATCAACTTGCAATAACAAAACATAAACGAATAAGGCCTTCGACAACTTTCGTACAAAATGGAGGGCCTATTATTAGTTTTACGATTAATAAAAGGAGAGCTAATTTTATTGGCCCAATGTTGTTTCAACCTTTTACACAAGTGATTTTTACAACTGCTGAAAAAAGTCAAAGCTCCAATAAAAAAGAGTAACCACATTCAACAGTACAAAAAAGCTACGACATATGCGAAGGAAGGGTTGCCAGGGACCAAATGGGTCTTTCGTTTTTGTACGTATGACCAACAAAATGAGCAAATTGAAGACGGGGAAAGTATGAACCAGTTTACTTATTGCGCCTGAAAGCATTGTGCGATAAGCAGTAAATAATAAAATGTCCCTCTTTGAAGACTTTTATCAACCCTGATATACAAAGCAAGAGGCCCTTTGTTGCCTTTTCTATTCGCGTCAATAATTAAAGCAGCGTCACTATTTAATGCGTTAATAGAAGGAAAAGCGTCACAGCTGAGTGTTACACGCCTTTAATTTCTTTGTGTTTACCATTGATCTGGCTTAATGAATTGTGTTTCGTACATTCCCGAGTGCAAAAAATAGATGCCCACTTTTTGCATTTTAACCGGCCATTTATCACCATGTGTTGGAATCCTGAGAAGCATGTTTTATGCACACCAAAACTGCATTCAAATCGATATTTTGTTGCAAAAGCATATGCTTAATTTTATCAATGAACCAGCCAAACACGTTAACAGATGTATTTTTGGCCAGTGGAAAGATGTAATCAGACTTTTTTATATACAAATTATATAACATAATACATGTCCCAATGACGGACATTTTGATGCATTTAAAAAAGTGCAGCGAAAAGTATCAATCCTACTGTTTGCTCGAGCTCTCTGCCCCAAGGGAAAGTTTCTCAGCTGACTCATGGCAAACAAACACGGCAAAAATAATCTCTTAAAGTATACGGTCTACACTTAATAATATTCCAGAAAAAAACATGCGGAAAAAGGGGGAAAAGAAGGAGAAGGCGAAGAAGCTACTTTCATTTTCCTTTCAACTGTGATCTTATTCTTTTCAGGCATGCAGAGAAATGAAACGAAGATTTGCTGCTGCTGCCGCTGCTGGGACATGTGCCAATGAATTTATAAACATTAAGCAGTCAGCACAGCTTTGGGGTCCATAATAGGATTGCGGAGAGAAGACTTCAGTCGATGGCGATGTAACGTTTATAGTCGAGGAATTCGGCCGCTCTAGTAGAGAGACACTAAAAGGGAGCAGCAGCAATCGCTCCTTCTCTATTTTCCCTGCTTCAAAAAGTGAAAAAATGCAGTAAAGCAGATGATTTTAAAGACACTCTTTTACATAATTTTAACACATTCAGCCAGCTGACCATTGCAATGGTTGAGCTTTTAAATCGCCAATATACGCGCAAAGAGCATTAAAATCATGCAGAAATCATTCATGTTTATCTCTACAAGTGAAAACTTTGTCCGGTATAACCTCAAGTGGAGATAAAGATGTCTGCCTGATAACGAGCTTGATAGACTCGCTCACTTTTTACAAGCCAATAAAAAATGAAGGAATTTTGCCTCAGATTGCATGACAAATTTTCAAACGGTTTTGTGTCGCCACGTGGTGCAAGATTGTTTTTAAGTTTCACGAGCCGTTTTCTGCCCATAATTTAGACCTTTTTGAGACCTCTATATCAATATTGAATTATTTAAAAGTTAAACACTGCACGTGACCATAATGAGAACTAAACAATTAGCGTTTCAAAATTCAGACTCTTCTTACATTCGTAAGTTTCCAAAGTTCTTCTATCAGCAATATTTTACGGTCGATTTAATGTCCTGCATCGAGAACAAGTTTTCGGGTCAAGACCGTTTTAAGACCTTTATTTTAGGGGGAGAAAACACTCCGAAGGCCATCATTAAAAAGAGAAACTGTTTTGTGAGCCTGTCTGAGGAGAACCTACAGGTCTATACACATGTTTTATGCCTTTGCCGAGTGTTGTGGTCCATTTAAATGCAGTCTACTGAACAAAGTAAAAAGTTTCAGCAAATATGATATAATTCATATATAATTCAACAAATAACTTTAAAGCTATGTACTGTAGACATTTATACATTTTATTTGCCCAACTTTATATTAAGCTTTCATTACAAATTCCCCCAGCCGACTATGTATGCATGTAGACAGCCTTTCTCCCTAATTCAACTAGCAACACTCGACAGACGACAAGGTCTCCCAGCAGACAGCCCGAGTAAAAACAACCAGTTTTTCATGTCAATTAATACGGAAATTGGATCTTTGCATGGAGACAAAACGCTGTCAAAATTCCATCAGTATCCTCTACAGCTATTGCCTTGACATAGTAGAAGAAGCGATTCGCGAAAAGAAACTAGGACAGAGAGGCTATTAGCTGTGCATAAAATGACACACACTGAGAGGGAGGAGAAACATACATTCCAAAATATTCATATGACGGTTATTATTTTGCCCAAGAACTGGGAATCTGTACTTCCCCATGACTATGAAGGGTGCTAATGTTTATAACAAAAGTCTTCTTCCAGTGTCACTGCTCGTACTTCTTCTCTCCCCATGTCTCTCAAGGCTTTTCAAAAAACGAGGTCATTTATCTACAGAGAGAGAGAGAGGAGAGCTAGAGAGAGTGACAATGGAAGAGCACGTTGTGAGTGTATCCGATTGTTCTCAACGAAGTCAAACACACACGCTGCCGATTCGTCGGCCTCTCAAGGGCAAACGAGGAGGAGGAGAGGAGAAAAAGGCCGAAAATGAGTTCTGAAGGCCTAGCCATTTTCTTTTTCCGAGTCCGTTTGAAAATGCATGAAACCGGTAATGTTTCTGTTTTCCAAAAGCAGATTACTCATCACTATCAGAAGCATCGTCTCGAAATCATGATGATCGCATAAACAATATCGGGGAGAAGGAGAAGAAGATAAGACTTTTGCAATAATTATTGTCAAATTGTTGGATCAGCAACTTCGCACAGAAGAATTTTTGCAAAGAGAGAAGTTCAAGCAATCCTTAGCATGTCAGTTATATTGTTCAAGTGTGTATAAAACACCTTTAGCTTATTATGTTTATTTTCTAGGCCTTTTTTTATCAACTGTACTCACAAATAAAAGCCGTTTTGACACTTCAGTAGGCCTAGAACCTGATTAAACCTAAACATCTGAGCCTCCCGTTAATGGATATCGTACGTAACACATTCACGGGGCATCATTAAGGTCACTAAAGTGGTGGTTTTGGGCATTTGCAATGAGTTATTTAGGCATCACGTAAAACACTCATCTCTAATACATTCCGATACTAATATTAAAACAGTTTAGGTGGAGAGAATGGTGAAGTACAAACACATTTTCTCTCAGGAAAGTGAAAGCCATGACAATATTGTACTTAGCTAAGCCTTTCAATGTTGTGCAACCTTATTTACTAGGTACAAAGACCCCATTTTTTTGGATTGTCTTTCGTGTTCCTTTTTCTTCCTACCTGGTGGGTAGATAGAGTCCAGTTCTGAAGCTTCCGAAGATCTCGACCTTACAGTCCTTCCAGAGGCTCTGAATGGCGTCGGAGATCCTCCGAACCACCCTCACCCGGGCGCTGTGTTCAGCCGGCGTGGGTAACATCCACTCAAAGTAGTCCTCAATCTCATCGTGCAGCCTGAAAAGTGTAATCCACACTTTAGAACTAAGTTCACATTAAACTATCGATGACGTACCCCATGACTCCTTCTCTATACGGCGGGTCTGAGCTGGCATTCTTGACCCAAGGCGGGAGGTTTTCATGGTGGTGGTGATGATGCACAGCACGGTGGTGTTGTTGTTGATGATGATTTCCACGCCCTGTATGATCACTAACACTGTCCACTGTAGCACTCGAAGGCGTCCGCACTGCTGGCGGAAGCCCGTCTAACCGCGGTATCCGCACATCGCTCGAAGGTGGCGGGGCTGTCGTTGCAGAAGGAGCCTCCGATCTCGTGTTCGGGGCTGTTGCCGTCGATGATGACGCTGCGGCTGGCAGGGTCTGGTTTGAATTCTCCCGTTTTCTCTTGGTCCTGTGCGGCCCTCCGCCTCCGCCGCTGTCGTGCACCGCTGGTCGGTACGGGTGGTGATGTGCGGTTGCCGCGGCTGCAGTGTGCGCGTAAGACTGTCGCGTCTGCCACGGGGAGGGCGACGTCGTCTGGGTGGCGCCGCCCAGTGGGATGTAGTCTGCCGCGGGTGCGGCGTTGGGTGTCGCAGGTGCGTGCATGATGCTGAGGAGAAGGAGCTCCGTCTTGAAGGAATCCAGCTGAATAGTGCTTCACTTTGTTCAAATCTTCACTTGCTCCAACACACTACTCGAACACTGTCTTGCCTCTGGTCGCTGCCGCTTCACTTTGTGCTGCTGTCGCTGGTGTCGTCCAACTTGTCTCTCTTCTCTTCTCTTCTCTTCTCTCTCTTCACTCTCCACTGCTGTAGTAATAATGTGAATGTTCTTGTTGAGCCTGTGGCTGGAGAAGCTGTTTGAGCAAGACGTACGAGGGAGAGAACTTAGATAGAGGATATAGAGAAGAGTGCTCTCTCTCTCTCTCTCTCTTTCTCTCTACTGTTCACACAAGTTACAACGTGCTCGCTCCACTTGGCCTCTCTGCAGTCTCTCTCTGCAGTCGTCCACTTGAGACAATTCACTTTCCTTCTCTCTCTCTCTTCGAGTAGTTTCTCTCTGCTGTCCTCAGTCCTCACTAGCACTGGAGGGCCGGAGTGTGCATGCCCAACGGAGAGAAAGAGAGAAGAGAGAAGAGAGAGAGCGACCGCCGGGACAGGACCTCGCCACACTCGACCGACAGAGAGACGAAGAGTGAGCTTCTCCTTTAACTTTGCTTCTCTCGGGTCTTCCTTCCGTCCTTCCGTCCCTCGGCCCTCCTGTCTAGCTGGATTCGGCCTTGCAATGCAAAGTGTTGCTCGCTCGCTCTCCGCTCTCGCAGACTCGCTCTCCCGATCGCCACTCGGCCTCAATCCGCCCGCCCTCGTGGCAACGCACGCGCACACACACGCAAAGGCCGTCCCGTGCGGCTGTGGGTGCGTGCAATCGTTGCCGCGGCACGTCGACAAGGCTTTCTCCGATCACGGCGGCGGCGGCGGCGGCGGCCTCTGCTGCGCACACACACGCACTCACACACGGCCTTGAAGCACTGGCCAGTGAGAGTGGGCCAGACAGACAGGCACGTGCACGGGGACAGACACCACACGTGAGATTGGCTAAAGGCTGTCGTCGTTGTTCGGATCCGAGTGTTCCTCGCTCCTCTTCTATATCTACTTCTTCTTCTTCTGTTCGGTGTTGGTGGCGTTCGTGTTCGGCTCTGTTTCCTTTCTGCGCATGTCTCGAAAGAAGAAAAAGAACTTCGTCGTTCCTTTTTTATTTCTTCTTCTTCTTCTTCTTCCAGTTCCAGTTAATTCCAAGTTCAAAGGCAAGAGCTCTCCTCGCTCAGCACTGACTGAGCACTCAGCAGCAAAAGGAGCGCAAGGAGGAGCAGACTTCTGCTTTTAGGGGCTGACCACACGACATAGAAATACCATGCAAAGCAGCAAACATCGATGAGCGACCGCTGTACATTGCTTTCCCAGCCCTGGGTTCACGTGACTGTTTAGGTGAATACTCAGCATTGAAAATCGATGCGCCATCGATGGCGCATTGGTGTCCTTTATAACGTGTGGTCAGCCCCTTAGGCGCTGCAGACGGGAGGGA
>LR138951.1:21201-32274 GCA_900659605.1 Tisbe holothuriae | reverse complement strand
TTATTTTTTTAATTCTTTATACTTTTTTATTTTAGTTTTTTATAGAGTGACATATAGAGAGAGAGAGAGAGAGAGAGAGAGAGAGAGAGAGAATTGTTTCAAGGTTTGAAGGACACCAATATTGAAATAATAAAAGGGATTTGAAAATGAGAGCCGTGCACGAACTCTCAAACAATGGACGGATTAACATGGTTGAAAATGGAGAAATCCGAACAAAATGTCATGGGAAAGTGCTCGCTTACTTTCCTCCCCCTGTGTCTGTAATGACTGCATATTTAACTTAATAACTTGGTCGTGTCAATGGAGTTGTGAGGGCAAGTTGAGATCTAGAGTTTTAAAACTGTATTTGTAGTCTTAAAAGGTTTGAAATACATGTTTTTTGGTAAAATTACTCTGTTAAATCACTTTAAATGCCTTAAGGTGCAAATTTTGAGAGATATTAAACCTCTTTAATAAAGCCAAGGACCTCTGAAAAGAGGACCGCACACTACAGAAGTGTACCAAATAATGTATCAACTTAACTCAGCTAATTTAAAAGTGATTGCTTTCTGCTTTTAACACCATGAAGTTTGTGCTCATAAAAGCCAGAAACAATGTGTTTGAATGAAATAATTTCCATTTTAATTTTTTATTTCGGATTGGTCCAAATTGGGATTTTGGAGAAACCCCCGGGGGGGTTTTATTAAACCCAAAAATCCCGCGTTATTTGATGTTTTATGGCATTTTTATTACTAAGTTCAGCTCATTAAACCCAAAAACCCAGTTTTAAGTTCCGAAAACCCCGCTTCGGGTTTAATTCCTGACCAACCCTGAAAAATATCGGTCGCCTTCGAAACAAAAGCCAACACTAAACGAAACACGTGCATTCCCAAAATATGTGTTGATATATTCTCATATTTTTTAAAGGGCTTCATATTCCAGGAGTGTCTCACATTATACAAGCTTTTGATGTGATATTTCAGTTAAATTAATGAGAGTAGCCCTTTATGTATATTCTGTAAAAATCTAAATAGACTGCCTCAGATCTCGTTTAGTTTAAATTACTTAACTGCAATCTACAAAATTTCAATGTTTCAGCTCTCCCTTGAAGACCCGCACCACCCTTCGTCCAACCTCCATGAGGTGTCCGAAACGCTCTCCAAGATCCTCTCCGATCCACTATTCCAACATGATCCGGACACGTTTCAAAACAGGGTCCACAGAAGAAGACGAAGAAGGAATGCGCCGCCACAACTCGATGAAGCTACACTATTTAAACTAATGGCCAGTCCGGGTACGAGTAACTTTAATGAATCAAATATGGCCTCATGACAGGTTAAATCTTAGTTATTATTATAAAGATTGAAATTTATACATTTGTTATTAATGCCGTGTATTCTTCAATACTGTTCCATAGTAAACCACTGTTTCGACGGCATTGGTCAAGTTCCAAGATTACTTTACACGCTAGCATGCAGAGAATTTTGTGTATATCTACTTCTTCAAGAACGAGTATTTACCTGCCATATTACTTATGCCCTTAATGTTAACCTTAATTACAGAGGCCGTCCAAATGGTCCTCGACTTCTTCGCGAAGAAAGAGGCTGAGGAGGCGAAACTGGCCCAGCTGAAGCTCCAACGCCTCAAGAAGAAGAAATTTGCCCAGCAGAAGAAGGTCAAAATCTTCAGACCGGGCAGCCTGGACAACGCTCAGCGGCGCAAGGACACGAACCCGTTCAAAATCCACCAACTGGCAGGGCCGAGGCAGGAGCTGCAGGGGTTCCAGACCCGGCTGAGGGCCAGCCTGGCCAAGAAGAACGGGCTTCAGCAGCGCCGGCGGGAGGAGAAGAAGGCGGACACGGCAGCATCGCTGCTCGACGACATCTTCAAGCGGAAGCGGGCAAAGCGCCCTGAAGTGGCGCAATCACTCGCGTCCACCTTTACATCCCCGTCACCCTACCACCGTCAGGAAGCGCCCACGACAGCAACAACTACAACAACAACACCAGCCCCGTTTGACTATGACTATGATCAAGGCCCGGACTATCTTGAGCAGCAGTATCAGCCGTACCAGGGTGGGTTCCAGTCCTCAGTTGAGTACGTTGACTTCTTCAGTGAGGGTGATTACAGGCCGCGTCCGCGTCCGCAGCAGCAGCAGCAACGGCACCAGCTGGGTAGTGTCATCCGGCCGCTGCAGCAGCGTGGTGACGGGGCTGAGCCGTTGTTGCCCTGGCAGCATGGGTTCATTCCTATTCCGAGGAGATAACCGTGGCCATATATTTCACACTTTTTGGCATGTGAATTAAAATTGATGTGTTATATTGTCTGGTGATGAAGTTATGATGTGTGGATGAAATATTAGGAAATATAAACAAATTGGAATAAGTTTAAATGTATAAAATCATCGTTTAATAATATTGTCATAATTATTAAAGATCTTCTTAAGTTCGGAATTTTTTTCATAATGTTCACGCAACCTATTTTACCATCCACTAGTTGATCTTGTTGGAGGATTGCTGTATCAAGTTGTTTTGGTATATTTCATTTATAATTAATATAAATTTCAGCAATTAAGGAAGATTCTAATGTACTGCAGCGTGTATAATTCTGTACATAAATGTATAAATACAGTCCCCCCAAAATCTACACAAAATCGAACTCCTCGGTGTGCAGTATAATTTTTCCTCTTTTATTACTTGACCATATGTACTCGTACAGAACGCCACCACAAAATCTCTTTATAGAACCCATTATCAACGACAAATATAATTCACTTAAATTGCACCCTTCATTTCTCATTCATAGAGTAAACTAAGAGGGTAAAACGCCCTCTTTATACTGATGATCATTTGCCAAACATGCAAGTTGTAAACGAAAGCCTTTTATTTACGTCCGCGTTGCTTACAAGCATAAAATATTCATTAAGAAACCGAAGCCACTTTTATGCTTGATTGTCATCAAATAGCGCCACAAAACGTACACCTTTCCTACCCTAATGTGAAGTATTTTCACAAGTAATTGCTTTCTCGGTGAACGTACCCCTCCTCCTACTCATTAAGCATTAAGTAGAACAGGTTCTAGGTGTATATGCATACATTAAGCCCCAATATAACCACGTTATAAGGTGCAAAACACACACAATGACAATGCCTACAAACCTATCGATCATGTGTAGATGTCACTGTTACAACTCTTATAGTTCCCATGTATATAATTGCCTCACCCAACCACTCAAAGCGCTCTTATAGCACATTCCTGTGAATGCATGCATGGTCTTCCAAGGAACACAATATTGCAACCTGCTGGTGACCTCATCCGATGCTGGAGGAATGTGTCGACTCGTGAAATATTAATGGAATTTTGCAAAATTTAAATGCCCCTCAGTCTCCTGTGCTGATGATAAAGCTTTATGAGTTTGCGTGCATGCAAAATTTATGTAAATCTTGGTAATGTATTATTGGTCATCTATCCTGTTTAATGTTGGTAAATTGATTAGTATAGTGTACATTAAATGTTACTCTCGTATGAGAGGTATTCATTTTTTTCTGGAATGTTCTTTCGCTACCTCATTATCTACTGTTCGTGTTATGTATCACACCGGATACGAACGTTTCCTATCAAACAACATTAGTAATTGTATAAATTGTTGTCCTATCACTCAAAATTAGTAGTAGCATAAAGCAAAGAAACCTTGGGATTCCCCAAACAAACGTTAAACAAATAAACCTTGATAATAACTCTATATAAACTCTACAAAGCTTCATTCAGTTCATTGAAATCGAAAAGGAAATATTTTGATCGTAGTATTGGCATAAATTAGGGGTTATGTTATAATAGTTTTATACATGCAAAAATCTTTAAAACTAGTAAATGCGCCATTTCACGGTCAATATTTCTCATGCCAAGAATCTCATTATTCTTTTTTAAAAGATCTTCCACCTGAAAGTTCACCGAGAACAAAACTCATCATTTCCATTTTCCAACCCACGGTAAAAACACAATGCGGGACTTTTTCTCTCTTTTGTACGTACGTCCATATGCAACACAGCTCAAGTGGGATAACACCAGGCAACACTAAATTACATTATATATTGGTGTTATTATATATTATATATTAGTTAGTGTATAATTAGTTAAATATGTATGAGCACTAATATATTTTTTCCACTCATGCATAATACTAAATTTAAGGAGATTACAAATTTACTCTTCCCAAACAAAACATACTTCTATACACTTGCACTTTTGTATTTATTTTAATGTAATTCTATTGTTGCCTCGTTAAGTGGGATAAAATGCATAAAACCATACAGCTTCGAAGTGTGTTACCAAGAGAGAACAGCACTTTGCCAATCTGAGAGATACGTGTAATTAATCATCGATGAGATGCGCAATATACGAAAAAACTTTTGAATGGTTTTCCCAATATATACCCATGGGTTTTCCTTAAATAACCCGTTTAAAAGTTTGTTTATTTCGCTCAATCACGTTATAACATGATCTTGTCATCCAAAGACAGCTGAGTACAATTTTATTGTCCTGTTTCTGTCTCAAGAGTTTTTTTACTCACAACTGGGCACTTAATGTAACGAATAATCAATTAGTATTCTTTCTCCCAAATACTGTATATTAGAGTGTTGTTTATAATGTTCAATTCGATAATTGCCCACAATGTAGGAATTGGTGTATCTTTGAACTTGTCATTTAATTGTTATAAATAAACATTGCGGCCAATGTTTCCCGACAATACATTCCACAAAACAATGCTAAAACTGCATCAAATGTCAGTGAACTCTGTATATAACAGCAGCATTCCTTCTCTCCTGCACATATTTGACGGCATTAAATTTTGACACTTGTTGAGCCGTTTTTTGCAAGGCAAAAAAGAGAGCCGCGTTATCTGCATTGCTTTCCAGAGGAAATAAAAGACATTTCTACACTTTAATACACATTTGATCATATAATGGCATCTATTCTCCGACAATATAACCTTTCATATATCTAAATGGAAGAAGAAAGTACCTTTAATATCTAACCTATACATGACTAGCTGCAACATTGATCACCAGGTGTGGGACACCCTCTTATCACACACGCACGTCCACCTATGACTCACAAAACGCCGGCAACGTGTAGCAGCTTCATAGCTAGCATATTGTAATGCAGGCAGCAGCAGGCTTGTTCCTTTTCCATCACACATGAACAGATTTATATATATCCAGAAGGAAGGGAACATAGCCGAGGAGGAAGAAGACACTCCCCAAATCCGTCCTGCTTATACACGAGAGCCGTTCACTCATGGTGGGTAAAATGCAGAGAGGGAGCGGACGAGGAAATGTTCGCGCGCTCGCGCCAGGTTCTACAAAACTTCTGCTTCTCTCTTTGGGAGAGAGAGTTTTAGGAACGAACGCGGAGAACGCTTCTACAGGCTTCTGCAGTTGTCGCTCTGTGTGCATGGTGATTGTATGTGCAGCCGATTAAGTGCTATGAAAACAACGTAAAAGTGCTATTTCAACATGGCAGACGAAGGCTTCTGGACGAGTAATGAGACGTCGCTGTGCTACACGACGGATGCCGCGGGCACGGTCTGCGGGGCCCAGGCCGAGTGCTCGGAGAAGGGACTCCTGCTGCCCATCTTCCTCGAGGTGACCTGGCCCAAGCCGGCCAGGGCTATCATCTACTTTGTGGCGCTCATCTACTCGTTCCTCGGTGTGAGCATTGTGGCAGATATCTTCATGTGTGCCATTGAGAAGATTACGAGCAAGACGAAGAAGATTCATGTGGCGGCCTCGTCGGAAAAGTGAGTTCCTAGTCAACCGCGATGTTAAATTGGCAAAAGCTAAGCGATAATAAAGAGGTGAAATCAGAGCACTGCCAACCGGTATGAGCCGGTATGATCTAGTACAAACTTGCGCCGTCAATGGGAAGTTTTTGCAGTCATGCAATCTTTCTTGAAGCTCAGAAATGCGCTGTGGGCCTGTCTCTCTTAAGACCCTTAAGACATGCAGTCATGGCAGCTTTCTAGCAGGTTATGCAGGATGTCCTACTACTAGGTACTACTTGTTGAATAAGCGTAGAATGTGGGCAAATATCAGCTTCCGTTTTAGCATTCAAATGTTGGCCTAGATGTGCGGCAGCAGCAACAGATATCGAACGCTGTGTAGAGTTTTCTAAACTTTTTTCCGAGAGAGGAAGAGTAAAAGCAAATATTGAATCTCGATTTTTGACTTGAAAGACACGCTTATGGGTGGGTGCAATTGACTTAAGGCTGATTATATACAGAGATACCTGCATTTTGCATTTGGCAGCCCCTTCTTGATTTCTTCGACAGTAAATATGCTAATAATGTATTCAGCTGAAGACAGAAATCAAATATAGTGGGAAAGGCCAAGAGGAGCAAAGGCCTTCTTCTTCTTCATGTCCGATCAATAATTTATGCATTAAAAAGCCTTTCCTGTGAAGACTAAATAAAATAGAGCAAGAGCACGTCACGGACTACTAATCAGAAATTATATACAGACTTTGACTGCTCCGGAGGAGAAGAAATCTAATGTATATACAGTCGACGTAAAAGGAATATTTTTGCACTTTTCTCGGCCTTTGAAACCTTGTCCAATATTACATTAATATAAGTTATGACAATAACACATTAAAAGGGACAAAGAATCTGTGCAATGCCATTCATTTTTAGTGTTTCTCATACGTAGCTCAGATTACACACATCATACATATCTGAGTGTAACTTAATCTCCAGATCGGAATTCAATATATGATTGGTATGTGTGAGCTGGGTTGATTTATGCAATATAGACATGTCAATTTTGAGGCGGATTCACACATAAAACATATGCAACATGTCTCCTGCAGAAAGAGACTCATTAATGTGTATGAAGATGACATTCATAATTTTATACATGATATGCAAGAAACCTTATATTACAAGTGAAATCCTCACAACTTTATCAAGACACATAAGAACAAACCGCCCTAAATATGTCACACACAAATACCCTTATCAAGCACAACAATATATCAAGTATGAGACGTTTCGCCCTCTTCCTGCTGATGCATGCACAGAACATGTAATTAATAGGAATCAGGGATGCCACTATCTTTTAACGCTTTAGTTGATGAACTAACTGGCATCCCTGATTCGTAGACGCGATCACGTCACCAATAATCAACCAGAGCAAATATTGAAAACAAATAATGTCCCTTAGAAACTGGCATGATAGCATTAGGGCTATAAGGGAAGCCGTGATTTTTCATTTAATTAGGGATGCCACTAATGAGACTTTTTGTTTCAGGGATGACATTCCGGAAGTGATCGAGGTCCCCGTGTGGAACGGCACGGTGGCCAACCTAACCCTAATGGCTCTCGGCTCGTCCGCGCCCGAGATCCTCCTCTCCTGCATCGAGATCATCGGCAACGGCTTCGAGTCCGGCCAGCTCGGCCCCGGCACCATCGTGGGGTCGGCCGCCTTCAACCTGCTCGCCATCTGCGCCGTGTGCATCGTCTGTATCCCCAAGGACGAGGTCAGGAGGATCAACCAGATCATCGTGTTCAGCGTCACCGCCGTATTCTCCATCTTTGCGTACATTTGGTAAGACAACAAAAATGGGCAGCCTTTGGGATATGAGTGTTTACACTTTGAGAAGCTGTTACAGTACTTGATTTGATGCATAAAAGTAATAATTAGGGACAGTTGAAGGCAAACAAGGAGTCTAAGCTTTTTGTTCTTAGAGGCAGTCATGGATGCTGCAAATATTCAGGTTGTGCATAAATATTGCAATATTAACACATTCCAGGTTGCTGGTCATCCTCAAGTGGAGCTCCCCGAACGTGGTGGACCTGTGGGAGGCCATCCTAACCTTTGTCTT
The DNA here is from genome assembly GCA_900659605.1 of Tisbe holothuriae. NCBI lineage: Eukaryota > Metazoa > Arthropoda > Copepoda > Harpacticoida > Tisbidae > Tisbe > Tisbe holothuriae. Next base: position 24,414 of record LR138951.1, on the reverse strand, counting down.
CTTCCCCATCCTCGTCCTGGTCGCCTACGCCGCGGACAAGCAGTGGCTGAACATCCTCTTCTGCAAGGGCCGGGACAAGGCTTCCAGCACGGGGCAGCTCGAGCTGGGCCAGTTCCAACCGGGTGAGGGTCAGTATCAACCAGTTTCAACTACTTCCAGATCATTTGTTGTTGGGATGTTCAACGTTAACAACACTACTACCACTACCACTACTACCACCTCATGCTGCTGTTAACTGGGAGCAGGGTTGCCACTTTGTCTAGTTATATAAAATGCACTTTTTGGCCCAATAAGGAGAGCTATTTGGAGATGAAATGGCAACCCTGACTGGGATCAGGGTTGCCACTTTGTCCGGTTTTAGATCCAAATTGCTCTTTTTAGCTCAATAAGGAGAGCTATTTGGATTTATTTGGAGATGAAATGGCAACCCTGACAGGGATCAGGGTTGCCAGTTTGACCCGTTTTAGATACAAATTCGGATGAAGTGGCAACCCTGACTGGGATGATGTTGTTGCTATTCGGCTGCTAAGTTAATTCTAACTAACTTTCCAACTCAGCTCTGGTCTAATATTGCAAGCCTTTTATATGCAAGTTATAGTTACTTAACTTGTATGTAAGATGACAGCAATATCAAGCCAGGGGTTCGTTGGATTAAATTAATTTTTAACTTTTATTAACCTTTTTGTGCGTGGTTTCTTCTAGAACTGCTTTGGGATAATTTATTAGAAGTACTTTAGATAAACTATAAGTCTGCTGTCCAAGGGATAAGAGTCCTGTAGCCAAAATTGTAACACTTCCAAAGAGTCAATGAAGTCTGTTAACATATGTATTATTCTCTGTACTGATGCTATACAAGATGTGTAAGAGGTTTAAACTCTTTCAAATGCTTATTTCAAGCTCTTTATAGAATTAGAAGGAAAAAAATTGGCACCTTTTGACTCCTATCATTTGGATAGCTGAAGTTAGTTTAATTCTGCATAACTACTAACAAACTGATATGGGATTTTTAGAGCTAGGAATGCTAGTTCCATTCTTGGATCCCCTCCAGCCAAAATAATTTCGTCGTTTTCTGCTGCATTTCCTTTCCCTTGCCGGGAACTTTCCTTGAGAATTTCTCCAATAAACATGTAGCAAAGAGAAATTTTACTCCCCTCCTAACTGATGATGTGAATGTCTTTTCTGTGTCAGCCGGAGAAATGGCCCTTTTTAAGCTATGTGCAAAAATGTGTCGTTTATTGATGCATTCGGCAAAAAGGGCCTTATTTTATGGGTTAATACCATAGATGCAAAAGAGAGCTGTTATAATAAAACAGTTTCGCAAATAGACGTAAATGCGTGTCTGTGACATATGATATGAGTGGATCTTATAAGATATTCTGAGAAATCCGGGGAATGTTACACGCAAACACATGTACATAAGACGTCGATTAGGCAGCTTATATACGCAAAGGCTTATTTGTTATTCATGAGTCTTGGCCGTATACATCAAGAAACTACTCCCAACTCCAGACCTACCTTTATTTAATGTTTTACTTGGGTGGTGTTGGCAAAAAATGGGGCCAACACATGTTAGATATCCATCTACTTGGGTGTTTTTACTGTAGTAATGACATGCTCACAGAGTAATAATTACATGACATTGCATGACTCACTAATAGCATTGCTCTGTTGAGCGAATATAACTCACAAAGGCATCATAATAGCATCATAAGCTCCGTGGAAGTCATTGCACTTTGGAAGGAGGTCTACGAAGCACATGTGTGTATGAGAAGAAAAGAAGGAGGAGGAGGAGGAGCCCTCAGAGGAGTACATTCTTCCAGAGAGAGAGAGAGAGGGGGGGAGAGAGAACGAGAAGACAACGGGAGAAGAGTCTTCTTCTTGTCTTCTTCAAGTCGGTTCCCTCCTTTATTTTTGAAACACTCAAGAGCGCTCACGGATTTTATATGTTTTCCTCCTGGGGGCCCCCAGATGCCCCCAGTTTAATTCATTTTGTTTTTCAAAGCAACAGAACAGGCATGAATTGTTTATGTTTGGAAAACACTAGTACAGAAATGCTCCATATTTTATGGAAAACATTCAAGCAGGCATTTTGAATATATCTGGATAGAGAGAGAAATGTTCATAATCATCTTGCAAATCTGTTCGTGAAGACAGACTAGAAACGAAAATTACCGGCTGTAGAACATCTGAACACACTTACAACACCTGTTATAGCTGTTATCTTGGAGTAAAAATGTTAAACAACACCCAATACATTATCCAAAATGAATGGCAGCGCTATCTAATCTCTCTCTGCATATTTGCAACAAGCTCTGATTTGTTAGCCGTTATCTCTGACATTGATTAGATGAAGATTAATCGCATATTGTGTGTGTGTGCCTTTATGTCTCCTCTAAAGTAGTTTCTGAAAATATTGGATAAATGCAATTCAACTTGCGCAACAAGGAGCAAAAAATAAATCCTCGTCATTCAAAATCCTTTGATGCATTCAATTTAATATTCCAAGCATTTAAAGTTTGCAATTAGCTTTTTCTAAAACGCTTTACCTTATGTAGGTACTTAGTGCACATGATACGGCGCTTTTTGAGCAGCCAAAAGTTGCACTCATTAATCTTACTTTTGGGTTGCTCAGAAGCTAATTCTATTCAGCCGCTATTAATCCGGTGTATATTACATGCACACACAAAGTCGCGTAATCCCGATAGCACATTAGTTCAATGTAATAACGTCGATATTACTATAGAAATGAAGCAACAAAGAGGCCTTCCCTTAATTTTCTTTCACCTTAATTGACCGGAGAAATCGATAGGAAAGTCTTTTTAAACGACCTGCTGACCAAACAAAAACATTGCCGTTAATAACCGAGCACGTAGTCTGTGTTTGCTGTATTTATTTGCTACAGAAAAAACGAGCTGCTAAATTGAGGCTCCAATGGAAATAAAACCAAAAGTTTTTTGAAAGTTTGTGACAGACTTTCGTTTTTGGCGGAAAGTTTTTGCATTGTGTTGTAGGAGGCGGAAAAGTGAGAGCGTATCAAAAGGGGATTTCTAGTGCAAGCAATGTCATATCTTCTTGTGTCCTTAAATCCTCTCTCTCTCTGTCTCTGTCTCTCTGTCTCTCTCTCTCTGTCGCTCTCTCTCTGTGTTTCGTAGACACACATGAGTGAGCTTATTCCAAGCCCGATGTATAAGGAACTCTAGAAACTTTATTTTC
>LR138951.1:5821-21191 GCA_900659605.1 Tisbe holothuriae | reverse complement strand
AAAGTGAGAGCGTATCTAAATTTGTTTTCTAGTGCTAGCAATTTTATATATTCTTTTGTCTTTTAATATTCTCTCTCTCTCTCTCTCTCTCTCTCTCTCTGTTTCTTATACACACATGAGTGAGCTTATTCCAAGCCCGATGCATAAAGAAATCTAGTAACATTATTTTCTGCATTGTCTCTTCTCGTCTCTATCTCGTGTGTCAAGTGCGCCTTTTTTCGTCCAACGCTGTAACAAAAATAGCCTTGGAGATCTCGCTGTCATGACCTAGCTTTGTTCTTGAAAGAAAGAGAAAGGAAAAGTTCCTTAAATGGCTTTTCCTGTAAGAAGAAGAAGAGAATTAATCAGATGTCTTTTTTGTACGACGACGACGGTTTAGCTGCAGTGGTTTTCAATCAAAGGTAAAAAGTTCCTCTTTCCGGAAATGAAAGTTTTAACAGGGAGGATTTTGGTTCTTTCATCTCCTAGTGAGCTCCAATCAGAGCTCTTAATAATATGAGATGCAAGAGGAATAATCCAGAAAAAGAGAGGCTAGCTCGATATCCGATATCGTCGTATTGTAATTATAATCGTACGGCTTCTTCCCGCCGAGATTCGTTTAAGATAGACGCCAGTCGCATTTCTCGTCCCGTCCCTTATCTAGAAATCCTTAAATCCGCACTATCATTAATACCAGAAATGCATGCATACATCAACGACTGGTATGCGACGCATCCCGTAAGAGAAACGAATCTCGGCGGGTTTAGCTTTCCCTCCCCCTAACTCGCATTGCTTATTTATGAAATATAGAGAAGAAGGCCCTTCAGGCTTTCTCTTTATTATTTTATTAAATTAATCTTTGCTCTCTCTCTTCCAAGTACATATTACATTTACCGAGCTGAAACTAAGCAAACAATAACAGCACGCAGGTCGGCGGCGTTTAGAACGACGGTCTACAGCAAACATGTAGGAAAGCATATTTGCTCCTATGTGTGTATACGCATTATATAAGCATTTTCACACCGAGTCTGTGGTACCAACGGGAGAACACTGTAACGGTCCTGTCTTTCTTTCTCTCTCTCTCTCAGTCTCTCTTTACCATGCTGACAAAAGTCATTTCTTTCCTCTTCCTTCTCGTCGTGTTTCCACCTCATATTTTTACCCCGCCAGGACTTTCTTTTGACGCAATTAAGGCGAGGAAAGTTTGTGATATTTCATGGTCACACGGTACGGTCGTAAAAAGAAACCGAGCCTAAAAGTACAGTTACAGAAACCGGGTCTTTTATTCGTTTGACAGGACCTGAGTTGCATCATTCTTAATTCCCTCTGGCCTTCTTTTGAAGAAAATTGGCTCTGGAGAGTGATTCAATGCTTTCCAACATCGTTCCTCACTTTTGAAAGCTGCCAGTCAGGGGAGAGAAGAAACACGTTGTTAGACTATTCTTGGAACAATGTATTTGAATCCCAGACCCATTTTGATAAAGGAGCTTAAGACAATGGGAGAAATAGTCGTTACGATAAAATATACGATCGAGTGGGATAAAAAGTCTGCGCTTGATAACGTTCGATTGGCTCTTTTTCCATACATGGCTCGGGAATCCAACCTTGCTATTGGCTCTCAAACTCGTGCTATAGCAACCATTGAACATGTGTGCTTTGAAGGCCTCAGGGTCAGACTCCATTCCACTTATTTCTCGAACAAAAATAGGTCGTTTTATTTTTCCCCGTTCAAACTCTATTACATTATCAAGGCCATTGTTTTGGGATTGAGGCCTTTTCCCTTTAAATTCGTACTCTTACATTCAAATTCCGTCATATTTATGCAAATACCTTTCCAATGTGAAAAGTTTAAGCTCTATTCCATGCATTCTTTGACTAAACAAAGCCATAAAAGAGCCTTTTTCACACTTTTTACTATGCATAAATGTCATCTAGACTGTGTGGAACATTCCTGGTTAACATCGAAGACGTCACATAATCGATGAAAGATATTTCCTGCAAAAGTCGACACACGTCATAAGATAAAGTTTCAATCAGGGATGCCATTATCGAATTTAAGTGCTACATTTTGTTGCATTTGGCATCCCTAGTATAAAGCTGTCTTGTGTTATGATCTTATTGCGATATTTGATGCTGTGTATTTCTTTGGAAATTGAGATAGCAGACTGAAGACATATTTTCTTTCTTCTTCTCCAAAGGGCAAGGATAACAAGGAAAAATATATTTTTGTGTATTTTTAGAGGCAACTGGCCTAAATAATACACAATACGTTCAAAGTTACAACTTACAAGACACCATTTAGGTTTAATACGAAAAGGTTTCCCCTTCTGGAAAGATAATTATTATTTTATTGCCAGCAAAAGTGTTCATAACGAGTCCCAATGTCATAATGACATCCCTTTGCGTTCTTAAATGGACTTAACCTGGCATTTAGAGTGGTATGGGAACACTGAGGAAGAAAACAGGGAATGCTGTTGTTACTTCAAGGCCAAAGTCAGGAGTGCTTTGCAGCTTTCCTGAGGAGTCCTGAGACAACAACCGGGAAACGCGATACTTTCTCTTCCTTCCAACGAGAGCAAAAAGCCTTTTAACCCCAGTAAAAGTGTCGCTATGGCACTTTCTCTTCTTAAATGTGCACTGTATGTTGTTAGCTTCAGTGTTTCCCTAGAGAAACTGGAATATGCGGTGAGTGTAAAATAAGATTTGTTTCGCCAACAGAGGATGCAACAAGAACTTTTTAATGTTCCTGTGGTTTGTTCTCCGTCGAGGGAAATGGAGCGTTGAGTAATAATATTTTAAGCATGGCAATGACCTCTAAAGTCTCTATATAGCTATGTTGACCTTGCCTTCCTGCAGTGAAGACCAAAGGCTTAAAAGTCGATCACTCGTTGATTCATGTGCTATTTCCTCCACCAAGTGTGAGAACGGCCAATTTCCCGAAACGGACCCCCTCATACGAGGAAGAAGCATAGACGTTACAAATGTCTGCCATAGACGTATAAAGTAGCTTCCATCACCCATGAATGACGTAACTATTTGCCTAATGAAGGCCTCTGTTCTGGACTGCCATTGAGCTTTGCACCATTCTCTGGTCGACGACGTTTGTTCGCTATCTCGACTTTTTCTCCCCATTTCCCCTTTTGTGCATTCATTGGCAACTGAAAAAGGGAATTGTCCAATCACTGAAAAGAAGCAGCAAAAACGGCTAAATAAGAAACGAGAGAGCATTCCTGTGGGAGTCAATGCAGCACTGTTTTTATGTCCTCGGAGGATAGGAAGGCTCCGAAGAGAGCTCTCCTCCGACTTGCAGCATTGGCACACGCTTCTTTGATTAGACAACGGAGTCTTCTAATTGAAATACACTCGCTTTTTTGTTCCCTACCTCCTAAATTTACCTCTCATTGGAAAGGCCCCAATTTTTTTAGGCTGGCATTCCTCAGCGTATTCAATATTTTTTTCACTGACCACTGAAAATTCTCGGTCAGCTCTTCTTGATAAGGAGAGTCATGTATTATGTAGTGTTGAGACATATCTTGGCCACCGCAGCGCCGCTCGCGCTACTTATCTTGTTTTTATGATGCCCCTTCTGACTGCGCAACCCCGCTGTTTATGTGTATTTAATGGTTGTATTAGCCCCCAGTCGGAGGCATGTATGGCCTCATAACTTTGAGGAGGAGCATTAAAGGCTTTTTATCTTTCAAGTTGTGGCACCAGATGAAAAATGAAGATGATATGTTTGGGGCAAAAGCCCGTGGCGGAATGGTTAGCGTGCAAGACTCCCATGCAAGGGGGCTGGGGTTCGAATCCCGGCCCCCGGTACTTGGGATTTTTCAAATGCACTACACAAATTGCCCATGTGGGGCGTGCTATTGCAATGAACCTGAAAAGGTAGTTCCCAAAAATAAATATAAAGGGATGCATAGCAAATATAAAAAAAGAAGATGAGGTTTTACCACCAACATTTTAGACGTCAACCATGATAGTATTTTTGTGCATTTTCCCCCCTTGTATTAAGTACACACTTTGGAGCTATTAGTGTCAAATTTGACACTTTAATCAGGTTAACGTAAAAGCTGACAAAATAGGCAACCAACACTATCATTAGGCTCTGAAAGCAACCGGCCATGGGTATTTAATTAGAAAGAGGGCGCAAATAATTTATGCAATGTTAAGGTTGATTTTTAGCGAGAACGTTGATTATTAAATTATATGTATTCTAGAACATTATGATACAGTCACAGATCGTATCATAAAACAACATCAAATATAATTGTACAAATCCAATAATACTCATAATTCAACCTGGCCTCACAAAATGTCAAACATACATTATAGGAGGGAGTTTTCACTATTACAACAACTGACCTTAATTGAAGGCGTTTCCTGCATGCAATCTCACTTTATTGATCTAAACATAAGTACAACTGAGAATGTAACACATATGCCGACAGCGCGTGTGAAAACTCTGAAACTATTTTAAACACGGGCTTAAAAGTTGTTTTGTCGGGCCAAATCTCCAAGGCGATGAGAATGAACTGCAAGCAAAGGGCCCAATACTGCTGTCCAAATGATAAGATTTCTCTTGTTAAAATTGTTAAGAAGCCAATGAATACTTGTTATTCTCTTTAGTGATATTATACAAGGTACGTAAGAGGTTAAAATTCTTTCAAAGCTTATTTCAAGCTCTTTATAGAATTTAGAACAACCTAATTTGACACCCTTTGACTCTTATCATTTGGACAGCCGAATTATATACATGACACAATGACTACTACTATCAATCTGTGTCAAAAGAGCTCTTCAAAGGGCCTACTGAGCATGTGTATGTTGCTACTTGGAGTCTCTTGAAAGGATATTAACTCAAAAATATATAAAGTCGATTTAAAACCCTTCCTAAGCCCGGATATTGGATGGTTTTCTGTATTAGCAACGGATATAACCGTTTTCTCCCTGTCAGAATATGCAAAGCCTTATCATCTAAAGTTAGTTAGTTTTCAGGGCATTGTCTGACCCCATTGCATACACAATGAATGCATCTCTCCGTCGTTCCGAGATTATAATGAAATTTACAATCTACTGTCACGGAGTTTCAGCTTTAGTCTAAAGAGCAAAATAAGAGAAGCATCATTTGCATGATACAAAAGAATAATGTCGGCAGTAATAGAACGATAATTATTCTTTTGCCCTGAGTACACAATAAGGGAACGGAGAGAGTGCATTAGCCTTAACATAGCAGTCGTTTTTATTGAGGCAGCCTCTTGAGACTGTTGCTAAAGGCAGACTGCAGTTATACAGAAGGAAAATAGGCGGTTCTAGCAGTCTGTAACGTAAAGGTAAACATGAACAAGTCTAGGAGTTGTTTGTAGTTAAAGGCCACGTTAGCAGCGTTTACATGTCGGCCGAAAGGAGGAACCCGCCGAGTTTCCCTTCGTATTCGGCGTGAAAGTTCACGCCGTAAACTTTGCGTGAAAGTTCACATCTGCAAGATTAAGATAAAGGAGATGCAAGAATAAGGCCTGTTTGAAACAGCACAAACTCCTTATTCTTGCGTCGTATTTACCTTAATCTTGCATGTTAACTTTCACGCAAAGTTCACGGCGTGAAGGTAGTACTGAACGAAACTCGGCGGGTCAATGGAACAAGAGAAAATTGTTCTTGGATACTCAACTGTATTCAAAGGCAGTATGATATGTTTATATATATTTTAATTGTCCTACAACTAACCACCTTGGAATATTTCGCAATTAAAATTGCACTTTCTATGTGGGTGGGTGCATATCAGGCTAACACAGGCAGTTGATATCAGCTGAGAGAGCTGTAGTGCTGCTTCAAAGTAACCTTAATTTTTGGCTAAATTTAGGGTTGAAATACAACTTTTGCTGTAGTAAGGTTAGAATTAAAACACAAAATTGTGTTTTTTTTTTAAATTCGGGCACTGAACCCATCGAATTTTAATTTAACCTAAAATTTACAGTCCAGTTCGGTTCCATGACCAAATTATTACCCCCGTATTATATACGTACGTACATGATGGACACTTATTACAGGTATTAAAAACTCACGTTCGCCTCACTGCTGAATGCTGATACAGACTCAAAATTGGTCAAAAACACACATGCGCGCAATGTTACGTATTAAAATTAGATTTTCTCTGAGAAGACATGGCCGAATGTGTTTTGGATGAGAGAGGCCGGCTAGACTGTAAAGTCAGGGGGGATATTTCGAAAGTGAATGGAGGGGATGAAGGGAAACGTAAAATAGATCTAGACTCTTCAATAAACAGAGTAATTGACAGGAACTGTTTAAGACCGGAGCAGACTTGGCTCAATTGGTCATTGATCTATCAAAATAGTCCAAATTGTTCTAAAATATTTACATAGCATGCATGTTCAAAATCATTAGCAGTATTACCTCAACAATTTTTTAATGTTAATGCAAGTTTCGTTGCAGAGTCCGATTCATTAGTATTTTTCTGTATCTACGGAAATGACTGTCGATGAAGTTAGTCTCGTTAAACTGTCACTCGAGGAGCTGGTTTCTAAAGTTTCCCCTGGCGTGGAATACAATATACAATAGCTAGACAGGCTGCTGTCAAAATCGAAAACTGCACGAGTGAGTGTCAGGCTTCCTTCCTTCCTTCTTTACTTCTTCCTTCGTGGTCTTCAATATGCAGCGACTTAATTTGAGAGGGCAATAAAAGCACCACCTCTTCCTCCTTCTTCTTCTTTTACCATATATTGGATTACGCATATTGGCATATTTTATTCCGATTCCCCTCCTAGTACGAGTCGACCTTATGTTGTCTTGTGCTCCTCTCCAGCGAGGGCCATAAACCAATTGAGATGACGAGATCCGGCGAAAGAAAGGAAAAGAAAGAGAAGAAGCAACAGTTTCGAGTAAACAACAACAACAGATGACCAGACAAGGAAGAGAGGAAAGAAGGACAGCAGCAGAGCACTTGGGAGTAGCAGTCCATGTATGCGCCTCTCTTTTCGCATCCAGGGTCATCTTTGCATCATTAAGGAACTTTGTTTGTCGAGATTTCCAAAGTCCCGGCAACTTTAAAAGCAGGAGGAGGAGGTCAAAGACACTTTTGACCGATCTTCCCTGACTCCTGCATTATAAAAGAGAGTCTTTTCGTTTCTTCGTTTTATCCGTCACTCCATGCATGACGCTAAAACAGAATAACCGTCTGTCAAATTAAATCGTCTGTATATCTGTCGTCGGGCTGTGGGAAATTCTCCTCCTCCTTTCTTTCGCTCCCCTTTCGTTCATTCTTCTTCTGCACACGACCGTTTACAAACCCTCAGCGACGACGCAGTCAATAAAACTCTTTCTCCCCCTTTTATCTTCTCCTTCTTTTACCCCAATCAGGTTCCCCCCTTTACCGAACTTAATTGTTCTCACTGCTACCTACTACAAAAAGAGAGAAGAACAACTTCTCTCTCCCCTGATAGCCATGAAGCAGTCCGCCGTCGCCGTGTGTGTGTACATATATATGTAAATAGTCCAAGGCAGCAGCAGACGGGCCTGCTGGACAATGTAGTACAGCAGCAGTATTTTGCTAGGCTGCTCCAGCTACGTTGCGCTGCGGCTGCAAACGCGGTTTTGGGGAAGGAAAAAATAATTCCCTCCTCTCCTCTGATTGACGAAGAATAGATTCGACGCGGCCGGCCAATGATGATTGACTTTGCAACTATCTGAAGAAAGAACAAGGGGAGGGAAGGAGGGGGAAAGTAAACAAATAAATAAAAGAATGAAGACCACTTGAAAGGGTTTTCTTTCATAAGCGACTAGAATCGAATTTAAAATAAAATCAGACGGATAAGTGGTCAATTTCATAAAGTAATATTCAACATTAAGGGGAAGTAAGATTGAATTTTATATTACTTATACAATAACTTGGTACTTTTATATTATACATTGTGTATGCAGCTTTTAGGAAGAATAGTAAAACCTAAATTTTTAACTCTACAGGGTATGGGCCCTTTTAAGGTTGTATTACATATTGGCTTTTTTTAAAAAGTGACCACAGTTTAGAAATATGTTTAAATTTAATACCTTGATATTCCAATGGAACCGTGAAATTAATGTAAAAATTTAAACAAGATTAGGTTCTAATAAACAAACCAACAAACATATTCCAATGTACAGAGAGGTATCAAATAACGTTTTATATATAGATGTACACAACATTATTATGTCAAAAATGGTAACAATACGGTATTATTAAAAAATAATTGAACTTTTTTGACAAAAGTGACAAAATTATTTTACAAGAATTAAAAATTAAAAATAAACCATGATACATGCATATTTGATAATTTTATTTTTATTTTTGATAAGTACTGTGCTTCATAATTGGACTCTTTGTAACCTACTTTTGCGCCAAAATTTACAAGCTTTATGGATTCGCCGCAAGGAGGAGTCACTGTTCCTGGCCTTTAGATTTTTTTTGCCTTCAGGCACTCAGCCATCAGCAAGAGGCAGCCGAGAGAGACATATGTGAACCCAGGGTCTTATAATGTTAGATATATATTCGGGTTTCCTTGATATAGAATGTAAAATATTAACCTAATACGTATGTATAACATTTTCAAAATAATTCCCTGTTATTTAATAATTAAAAAAGGAAAAAAATGTATTCCCTGCGTTCACGTATGGTTGTCATATAACTGCTGAGAAGCTGAGAGCTGTTCTCCTGAGCCGATAGGGTTGACTATAATGCAACTTGTTGGCTATCTAACCAACTTTTTGTTTCATAAATTGGGGTTTTGTCTGTCAGATTTAATTGAAAAGGCCAGCAGTATATATTTACCAGGTCTTCAAAGAAATTGCCTATTATATATGAGCAAAAGTAATATGATATATATTCTGAAATAAGAAGTTATTATGTTGGTATTTGAACTCAGCCTTCGTCCCTAGATATTTTCTCCCCTTCTCTAGGGCTACCAGATGGTCTATTAAAGTTTCGAATATTTATCTCATAATTATGCCTCAAGTAATTGCAATGAGGTGCAATGTTGGTGCTATATTAAAAGCAATAGCTATCAAAGCAAGACTTAGTACTTTACAAGTTCGTATAGTATTATTTTCAATGTCACAAAAGGAATTTGGATTAAATGAGCAGACTGCAGATTACATTTTTGGTCTAAACTTTTTTGTTAGGCAGCCCTGTTTCTCCGAAGACAGACTTATATATTTAAGTTTTCTCATAATTATTCTTAAAGTAATTAGGAAGGAGGGTGCAATGTTGATGTTATATTGAAGGCAATAGCCATATTTTTAAATTACCAAATAAAAAACTAACCCAGTCAGCCTCTAACGCCCACTTTATGCCCGACAAATGTATGTATTGCACAATACATGCCTGTCTACGACTTAAGGCCAAGAACAGTGTCGCCCTCTTTAAGAGAAAACAGAAAGCTTGGAAATTTTGGCGGGAAAGTCGCGTACAAAGAACCCAATTCCAGCTTTGTTTTGGCCGCAAGGTAGAATGTTTTTATTTCAAACAACATTTCATGCTTAACTCTAAAATCTACGTAAAATATCATCATTCTGTTATAGCGCCTAATTGTAAATAATCCACCCTTATAATTCATTTAAAGTAGTTTTAAAAACTATTTGGCCCTTTTTGTTGATATTTAAAATACCAGACTGAGTAGTACTTTTTTTAAAAATAGTTAAAATACAAAACTTTTAATAGCAATAAAATTGAATTAAATATGAACTATGAATGGTATAGCATGTCAAAAATCATTAATACATTGCTTAGCCAAGATAAAAGAAAATATGACATTGTTCCAAATCTCAATGTCCATAAAGATCTTCTTCCCACTCACATACAGTTTTAGCCTTGATCTTGTTCCAGGATCTTATTTTCTTCCCCCTTTTTAATGTATACACATCCTCCATTTTACTCCCTTTCTCTCTTGTTATTATAACTTTTTCTTCTTCTTTTTTCACTTAATACTCCTCCTCTGCTCAGACTTTAAGCCTTAGCTGTTATAAAAAGTTTAGTCCTTCTTCCACTGTGTATATGAGATCTGGGCCTGATTTCCAACATGAAAAGGGCTTTTTAAAAGTCCCTCTGACAGGGCTGCTGCTGCTTTAAAATGCTTTTCGAAACCGGATTCTTGAAGCTCATTTTCAAGAAGAGGAAACCAAGAGAGTGGATTTCTTTTTCTTTTCTCCAGCGCGCAGAAAAGGCGAGATGTATATTTGATAGATACGAAGAGAGAGAAAGAAATGGGATCTCGGGGCGAGAGAGAATTAAAAAATAGCGAGTGAAGGGTTATACGGTGCAATTATAAAGTAATACCATTTCCAACAATGTAATGTATTCCATGTTACTTTCGTATAATGGCTAATAGTTGCCTAATCCCTGATTCTAACGTGGGTTATCTCCTTATTTGATTTTGTACTGTAGTGTTAGAAGATCCTTTTAGTAAGTTTTCAAAGTCTTGAGTTCTTGAGTCCTCGTCACCCAACTGCCGCGTTAATGCAACTAAAATGATATGAAAAGGAGGAGAGTTTTTGGTGCAAAGTGGCGTCACTAGACATAATTATGCTCAGTTGAAATGGGGTTTTAAAAGTCGCACTTATTGTAATAGTTTGCTGATATTAGAACAGTGTTTTCCGACTGAAATACACAAAATTATAAGATGATATGCAACACCAGTAAGATATGTCCGGGTATTTTTCATGCCATTTCTAAATTAAAAATAGCGACTCTATGAAATACACTGGCAAATATTTATGAATTGTTTCAAATGTCTACTTTTCCATTGTAATTTTCCTTTCAAACTATTTTATCCTGAAGGTCACAAGAAAAATTTCCATTAATATACTTTGGTCTTCAAAAGGACTGCATAATCCATGTAGTACAATACATGGACGTAGTAGGGGCTTTTTCATTATAATTTGAATCCTCTTAAAGTCTTATGCAAGACGGATGCTACATGGTAAGCTGGCAGACAAGTACTCTTCCTTTTATATCCTAGACACACTACACCTGATCCTAGGGATACCCTACTACGCATATAATCCGTCCATGTATATTGTTTGTTTACACCTAATCATAAGCATTTTCTAGGCAGTTTTAAAGCTTGATGTACTTTCATGTTATAAGTAAATTATTGCAAGTCACACTACAGTTTTTATTATATAATTTACCCATATAAGAGTTTCGAACTAGCCCGCCTTCCCAAACTGCACGCATATATATCATCATAATAAATGCCCATGAATGTACACCAGAGGCCTTGCATTTTTCTCTGGGAAAGGTCATTAAAAAGTAAGTCCTGTGAGAGTTACGGTTATTACGCTGGGTACTCCATACAAAACAGACTAATTAACTACATTTAATGCTGCCATAAACTAGAAAGCACACATTTTGCACGGTTTTGTTATGAAGTGTTATGCGATTAGGAAACACTCGACTTAGTTTTTTTGCTGACTAGCCTTGATTTTGCCCGTCAAGATGTCTCTGATTAATTACGTGACGGTTTAACTTGTAGCTGACATTTGCTGCTCTGGCGCAATACTACAATACAATAGGGATTAAAATCATTACGAATTTAGACCAGTTGCAAAAATCTTCAGTGCAGGCTTTTTATACGCGAATACTTCTCATATCAATCAAATGACAAAACTATGTAAGAGGAAAATCACATGTTACAATAAAATTTAGTTTGCATATTCTTCATGAGACTTTCCCGAAAGGTCTAATGACGCTTTTTGTAGTGTATGCTAGAGCGGTTAATTGGGATATAATTCGGATGAAACGATAAATCTTGGACACAACGTACAAATTGGATTATTTATAGATAACTAAGATTTTCTTAAGACCTGATTTTCCATTGCTAGACGTACACAATGTTTCAGACTTTCAGCTACAGAAAGAAATGTAAAGAATTTACTGACGTGTCGCGAAATAGTTTACCATATTTGTAGCACGTACGTTTGGCGCGGTCTGTAGTGTACGTCGTTCATGATAATGTTAGTACAAATTATTCATCATTATATATTGGTAGCGTACAGCATTTATGTACATGTGCTTAAACATTTATAGCAACTAGTATATATCATTTAACAATTATAAACGGAGCCTCCTCTTACCTCTGCTGCCAAAAGAAGGCCTTCTTGACCACTGCTTTTTCTCCCAGCCTTCAATCTCCATTAGCTGTCCAGAAAACCATTAAAACACCCACTTTCAAACAAGCGGAAAATCAATGAGATGAAGTAGCTGCTGCACACAAACCGACAACAAAGAAGGCACAAAGACTACCTTGGGAAGACCGTCGTTTTCTAGGGTTCTCACGCTTTGTTTCTTCCTCAATGTAGTGCGCCCGGCTCAAAATCCGAAGGGAAACTGAACGGTTTGAGCTGCTGGGCTCTTTATAGGGAAAAGAGCCCACTCTCTTACGGGAGAAGTGGGGTTCTGAAGAGAGAGAGAAGGAAGAGAGACTTTACCGCTCGCCGCTCATATTCCTAGACTCTGTTGGTACCAACAATGTTAGACCTTTTGGAGCCAGCAGTCATATTCTGAGTACAACTGATACTTTATTACGTGTCTACTGGCTACACTGAGATATATTTTTCTTTGACTGGCTAGTAAGGGTCTGATTTTGGTCAATGTTCGATATTCATATCATTAAGAAGTTTATGACAAACCGACATGCGTACTGCATTGGATTTTTTTCATTTCTCAGTTTCTCTTCATATATTGTTTGTCTGAAAAGAGTACGTGAAATCACTGTATTAATGAAACTATTAAGAAAGAGAAGCATGCTTGCTGGCTGGGAAATAACAAGTCCGATATGTTCATGAAGAGTTGAAGACCCAAGCGTATATAATAGAAGTAACTGTTTACTCTTGTGTAGTATATACTCGTGTAGACTCATTATTCTGAGTAGAGGACACTAAACGATCACGGATAAGTATTTATTTTCCTTCGTGCTCCTCAATGATGACGACGTTGATTCTCTTGTATTGAGGGCCCGGCCATCAAGTTCTACTTAAGATTTGCTTTGGGGACAGATAATGAAAACATGCTGACGCTGAGATACTAAAATCTGAGTTACAACTGTTCAATATAGGCAATATTAAGCATGTTGGCGTTACAGGGCAGAACTGATGTTTTACTCCAATAATTGCTCGTAAAAGTGTTCACGACAGAAAGTCATCACCGCCGTCATTAGTATCTGACAAAGATTGGCTGAAGAAAGAAAAAAAGCTTGCATATCATGGGAGACAAATTGGAGCAGTTTATACCCAGGCAGGGTTGCCAGTTTGGCTCATTTTTTAATTGAGAGTAATTTGGCTTCATTTCATGAAGGAAGTGGCAACCCTGTACCCAGGCGATTAGAGCTTTTACGCTGCTACTTTAATGTTCTGCTTGTACGAAAATAAAAAGGTGGAGGTTCTTCAGATCAAAAGCAGTCAGATGAAGCTTAACTTATGTAAAATATTCTGATATATTAACTTTGTCTCATTTACTACATTCTGCACACGGCATAATTTTACTTTTATTCGTGGAATGGGACTTCATTATTACAATTGTTATTAAAAGTGTCACTTTGGATGGAGTCGCGATGGACCGTTTACTTCTTGATTGGCCATCGCTTACTTTTAATTTGCTGGATAATACTTTTGATACTTCATACACCTTTTTAAAGTCCTAATTTAACTTTACTTATAAAAAGGAGAGTCTAAATTATCATTTTTGCAGCATCTTTATGGCCTTCTTATTTCTAACATACTAAATAAAACAGTAAAATATATTAAAATAAAATACTGAAATTTTTGTTTTACATCGGTACGCTTTTTGTTCAGAATAAAAAAGAGTGGTAAATGAAAATTCTTGCCATCCAAAATAAATGAGCAAACAAAATTTATTTGCAAAATTTAGAGGACAATAGTTGAAAAAGGAAGAAACTAAAACCTGCACTGTGGCTTGGAATAACCATTCGAATAATAAGCCATGAAAACTATATCCCCGTGTTACACGGCATAACTGGTCTAAAAGTACATTTTTTCAAGATTAACATGAATTTAATGCATATGAAGCAGACTCTCATAAATTATAAATTTGGCTCACACAGTTTAAGCTATCTTTAAAATATAATCCCAGTGTTGGTTTCAAATCTTTGCAGTAATCCGAGCAGCGTTTATTTGCACTGGGACTCGTTTAAGATTTCATCCTTTTGCATCGTATTTGCTTACGGAATTGCACCGAGTTCATTAATAAATATCTCCGACGGTTGCTACTATCGGTCTTTTTCAATGGTCCTATAGTGATTTTATCATGTACACTGGCCTTCAAATACTTTTATATGGTTTTCCTTATAGAGGTAAATTGATTATTGGAAAATGAACATTGTCTCACGTAATACAAACCGGATTTTAAATGTGCATTTAATATCACTTAAATAAACTGAAAATCCTCTAATGTAAGCGGTATAAATGTTTTATAATTTTTATTTAACTATTCCAGTGAAATAAGCATGATTTCTGGAGCCATGCATTAAATTATGTAATAATATCTCCTTTAGTATGATCTTGAGTTATCTGAGTAATGACATTGTAACGTGTAATGCTAAAAGATATGATATTAAGATAGTTAAAAAATACTTTGCCTCCATAATTCATCCATTATCACGTCAGGAAATGCAAAATTTCATATAAAATATTTTCTTCCAATATCCGATTTTACCACCATTTTTACTCACGTAAACCAATTGCACGTGTACTTCTCTATATTATTTTATGTTAAAATTCCACTTGGATCAGTCTTGATTTGCGATGTTTTGCCGTGTGTCAAGGATCTCTCAGCCTCTGCTTGTATGTCTACATTTATTACGGCTCAATCTGCAGTTACAAACGTGACACTGTCGGGAATGATTATTTAACAGTATATATTTAATACAAAAACAAAGGTTTTTAAAAGATACTTTATATGTAGGCTAAAGTACTATTTATGCAAGATAATTTTAGTTTAAAGTTTTAGTTATTTGATGCTCCGACGCGGCAGCTCCTGTATATGCCAATGACGTCTTCGTTGCTTCTTCTTCACTTGGGCATCGCTTCCAGAGGGAGAGAAAGAAGAATTCCCGAGAGAAGCAGGAAAATACAACGAGAAGAAGGGGAATCAGAGGTTGGTTACATAAATACTATAAACATGTACCTTCCTACTACTAGACGATGAAAGTGCATACCAGAGTTTATAATGCACAATATCTAAATAAAATGGCTTTGTAGTACTCCAGTAGGCCCAAGAATCCTTCAATGAGCATTGCATAACTAATGCCGTTTTCTTCTTCTTCCATCATCACTGTGGCTCTCGAGCAAGTCTCTTGGGGGAACAAATGAGACTGAGGCAGCCAAGGTG
>LR138950.1:16615-29823 GCA_900659605.1 Tisbe holothuriae | reverse complement strand
TGCAAACCCATTATGTCATTATTCAAAGTGTCATCCCTGATTGAGCGCCTTTTTTGTGCCCACGTTGCAAAAGTTTTTCATCCCAATTTTGAAAAAGAAAATCCGCCCCTGACACAGAATGGCCGCTGGGTGGCAATGGCGGTGGCGTGACCTCAGCTGCTGCTGGGACAGTGAAGGGAAAAGATGCTTCTTCAGCAAGAAGAGAGGGGTGAATACAGTTTAAATATTAGGGATGCCAAATTATGTAGGTATATAAATAAAAATATGCACTCAATGTCTCATATATTGAGTATTTCTCTGTACATTACATTGACACCTCCCATTTCTGGCAAGTCTTAGTTCAAAGGTCTGATTTACATGAATAATGCATCCTCCAAAAACTGGTACTTTAAGGGCAGCCCTTCATTATCCCAACAACTATGATGAAGATGAGTTTAAACTACGTTTTTATAACGCCTGTGAGAAAAATAGGATATTGAACTTTGCAAGGGAAAACTTTCCATCCTCTTTCCACTTCTCCGTCAATCTGTTCCCGATAGAAAAGAGCCTTTTTCTTTCTTTCTTTCTTTCTTTCTTTCTCTCACTCCTTCTTGTACTTAAGCACTTGAAGAAGAAAGTTTTCCATCTGGTACAAAAAAGAAACAATCTTTTACCAAGACTAACTTGTCAATTCAATTAACAACTTTTAGCCCTCTTGTCTCTTGTTGTGCATTTATTGCCCCCTGTAGAGCAGCCACAAAAGAGGTTAGTAGCTAGTTTTCTTGCAATTTTACGACTCAATTGGGTGCAACACACGCAATTACGACCAAAACAACTTTTTAAATGCACTGACGAATGGCGCAAGACAGGCATGAAATGAAAGTCAAAAGACATTCGCGAGCACACTCTTAATGGACTTCGAGTCATTAACTCTTGTAATGATTTTATTACCCGTATCGAGGAGGGGGATTTTTACGTTAACAGAGACATCAAAATCCGCAACACCAGCATAATACCGAAAACTTTTCATCCATTAAAACAGGTTGCAACTTGTTTGAAATGACCCGTCACGCGAGGGGCACTTAACCTGTCGCGTCGGCCGGCCCCAATAATTAATCGCTCACTCACCCGCAGGCACGATATGAAACGCGCACGCCTTCCGCTGCCGGCCGATCTCGTTGTTGGCGAAGCACAGGATGGTGCCGTAGCCGCGCTGGTTGACCGGCGTGTACGTGAGCACTGAGCGCGTGCCGTTGGCCACGAACGAGGTGAGGTCCTCCTCGTCGTCGGCCGAGTTGTTGAAGCGCCAGTGGAAGGAGAGGTCGAGCGGGCGCGCGCTCACGTCGCAGACCAGCTCGGTGGGCTCCATGATGGCCACGCCCTGGGCGGTGGGGGAGGAGCGGGAGCACGAGGGCGCGACTGGAATAAATTGGAGTTATGTGCACTTGTCTTAGCTGATAAAGCCACTGTGGCCTTCTCGTTCTTTACGCTTCCCCAGCGAATTAGTATGTTGCCATTCTGGCTGCGTATCTCGAGAGCGGCCTCCAAAAACTCATCAAGTTTTCTAGCCAAAAAAAGGCAAAAAAGGGGACGAGAGATAGAATGAAGAGAAAGAAGAAAAGTCGGGGCAATGAGACGAAATAAATATGTCCTTGCAGACGAAATGGGGATTTAGAGAGAGAAGGAGGAGGAGGAGGAGAAAGAGTAAATCTAGTAAGAGGATAAGGTACGTATGACGGGCCCGACGAAAGGAAACTCCAGGTTAGGCTTGAGTAATGTATGTTCCGTTCTTGTCGGTTCAGTTCTAAACAAAGGAGACGGCATTCCCTGTGGTAGAGTAGAGAGACATTCTTTTCCTCATTGTGCCATTTATTTACTGCTTGCTTCTTCCTTTGCCATGCACCACTCAGACCGCTAAGAGGATTATGTCGTTGCCATATACGTTTCATTCCTCTGCCAGAGTGAGTAAAAAGTGTGCTTTTGAGGCAGTAAAACGGAGGAGAAATGAATAAAACAATACATAAAAAGTCCACTTTATCGCTTTCAAAGTGCATAACCGTCATGAGCTCTAGTTTTAGCTGCATTTTTCGGTCTGAATCGGAGAATACGGTCCGGAAAATGTATTCCTTTTATGTCCCTTCAGATTCGGGTTAGTGGGTTAAACACTTTCACATTCGCAGCTGAGCCTCGTTGTTAGACCATCAAGGCCAGCTGAGAGCGCCTTTTACTTTTTTTCTTCCTTTGTGTGACCAGACTCAAAAGAGAAGTCGAAAAAGCTGTGTCCAAAGGTCCATTCTCCTCCTCTCACTTGTCTCCCGGGAATAAGATTGTATCTCGCGAGCTCTTTAACGGAAATCCTCCTTCTTTTTCCATCCTCGCAAAAAGGGAGCTGGCTAGACTCATTTACATCTGCCAAAAGGGTTAAAGATCTTCATTGATAGTAAAGACGAATCCTCCTCTTGAAAGTTTCAATTAAATCACAGCCAATCAGACTCTATTTTTACGGTCAAAGACGTCATAAAACGGAGATGACATCGTCGTCATTAAATTAAGGACTGAGCGGCTTAACTTTTACAGAGTGCCTTAAAGGCATGTTTGCCCTTAAGTTGGGATTTTAACTTTTGTCTCTATTTACGAAATAACAAGTGTCTTGTATAAATTCTTATGGAATGAATGTTCCCTTTAATGAAACGGAGCGGCTATAAATTGCATTGAACTTGCCATTTCTCAGATGTAGACAGATGGAAAAAAGGCTCCTTTAATGGAGGATTAATTGCCGTCTGGAGAGTGAGAAAGCAGCTGCAACTGTTTCCTTTATTTTTCATGATTTTCCTTGAAAGATCAAAGATCGACTTGTCTTTATCTCGACAAGTGGCACTTTTGACTCTCAGACGGGAGTAGACGGATGTCAGGAAGGCATTGAAACGATCATTTTCAACGGAGAAAACATCATAAAATACAGGGAAAATACAGTTAATTGTCCTTGAGTCCTGACTTCAGTTAACAAAAGAAAGTAGAGTATGTGAATGTGTTTAAGAGTTTTTATATTAATTCACGTAGTACGCCTTTCTCCCATTTTGTATGTCCAATACTTTTCAGCAGTAGGAAAATCATTCATTGGGAAACCATAAACAAACAAATCTTAATCTGCATTTCAAAGTACAAAAAACTGCCAATCATACTCAAATTCATTTCCAATTATCGTATTAACATTCAAATTTTTATTTCATTATCGAAATTATCGGAAGATTTACTCAAATACGCACTTCAAAGCCGAAAGAACCCCTGACTGTGCAATTCTTACGAAAGAAATACTTTGATGTCCCACAAGGCTTCCTTTTATTGCTCTGGTGACACTTTTTCCCTGCTCTACTTTTTCTCCTAAAAACTCATGCCTCCAAATTGAAAATTAGAGAAGAAAACTTGTCTCAAGGCAGCGAAGCCCGGCCAACTGGTGTATGAAAGTCTTCCCGGTACAAAGTATATCCTCAAAGTACGAAAGGAATGGGGCATATAAATTGTACATGCTTCCAAACACATCTACAAAGGTCACTTTAATGCACAAGGCGAGGAACAAAAGTACTTATATTTGACCACGGGCAAACACATCTCCTTGGAGACTACTTTTACTGTTGCTCATTCTTACATATATGCTGACAATATGCATATGCTGGAGTCGGACATACTAGCCAACAAATTTGGAACTAAAATGTGTGTACTTGTAATGCAATGCAACTAGCAAAGTACTCTTTCAAGTATTATTCTATAATTCAAGTATTATTCTATAATTCTGGCCATTATTGAACCTGCATTAACATGACTTAATATCGAATATCTGCCATGACCACTTACACTTGACAGCCAGCGTGATCTCCTTGGACACGGTGCTGCCCTCGACGTTCTTGGCCGCGCAGGCGTACGTGCCAGAGTTGGTCCTCCGCACACGCTGCACCACCAAAGTCCGGTTGGAGATGATGATCCCGGCCGGGACGTCGTGGCTCAGAATGCTTCCCTGTAATCATTACAACATATTAGACGATTACAGAGTAATCGTATGTAACCACTCACGTTATGCATCCATGTGACCTCATCCACCGCCGGTCTGGCGTGGACATCGCACTCGAAGAAGACGTCGTCGCCCTCCTTGATGTCGGTCAGGTCGAGGTTCAAACCGGCCTCCATCGTCAGCACGGGAGCGTCTGAAAATAAAGAGTTTTAAGGCCTCAGGGTCGAATATTGGATCGTGCTCTTGTATGATAATTTAGACTGGCAGATATTGAGGTCGACCGGATATTCGCAGAAGGAGGAGCGGCAGGATGGAAATCTGTGAATATGTGTATCCAGGGAAACGGTACAAATTTTGGGCACGTTTTCTGCCGCTATGTGTAAGCTTCTAGTCCCACTGTCAATAAACTAGAGCAACAGCTATAATGCAACCTTGCCCTGGCAGATAATCCCGTAAACAACTCATTTTGATGAAGCTTGTTGTTCTTGTTGTTGTGTTTTCAGCAGGATCATTCAGAGCACGTCGGGCTTTTCATTCCTGGCGGCCTTCAAAGCTCTTGAAATGGAGGCTGCTGCTGCTGTTCACTAGGGAGAAGAAAGGAAAGTTGTAGTAGTAGATATCGAACTTCCCTTTCATTCTCACTTTTAAACGTCGACATCATGTTTGAGGGATGCTTTAAAATTGAGGAAACAGGCTCTAATGACATTGTAGCATGGAAGTTGTCTCTTAACTTTTGGCAACCCTATCTTGAAGCCTTGACTGATGTTCTTTCCGTGCTTACTCTAGACTGAGCTGAGCAACCCAAAAATGGTGTTAAAGAGATCCTATGACTGGACTTTTAATAGCCTTGCTATTTTTGTTCATCATATCTCTCATCCTAGAGCGCACACTTTAAGCTCAAAATTGCACACAAACACAGCGACGGGTCCATAAACTAGACAATTTATTTATGAACTCCAGTAGCTGTTCGCTCTCTAATCCTAAAGCTATATGTAATGCGCCAGAAAGCTGTTCAACTTCACACCAAAACTACAACCATATCTTCTTCCTCCTCCTTCCACCTTGTTTACAAATGCAGTCGGTCGTAAATTATTCAGATAAGCCATGATGATAATAATACCGAATTTTTGCCACTATTCAAAGTGTGGCTTATGGAGAATAACAATAAAACAAGAGTAGCCAGCTTTATATCCGTAGTTGATAACATTGTGACACATTTTATATCCTTTACAATTGCTCATATTTTTGCTTGCATATCCTGAAGCCGTTTTAGATATTCATCCCGCGACGTTTACCTCAGCTCATTATCATTCAGGTCTCATATTTCAGGGCCATTTGCATCTCAAGCACTATTCTCTCCCCAGACACACAGAATGTGAAAGCCATAACAATGCGCGTGCATGGATATATGTTTTGCATGGGTTCAAAGATTGTCCTTGAAATTTGTATGATAACAAAGGGAGTTAAAAAGTGCATTGAACGGCCCAAAAGAAGGCCTCACAAATAATAATAGAGGTGGTGAAAGTAGGGATGTTGGTATTGGTAAAATGAGTATAATGATTTCAATTATGCTACAGTCAGCAGTTATTCTACTTTTAAATTTAAAAACTTTTTTTTCCAATATTCGAAAGTAGAGAGATCCCCCTCTTCGTCTCATTTTCAATGGCCTGATTATTTTCCTTAATTTATACAACCTTCAAAAGTTTTGGTTCGCTTAAGTCCTTCTTCTTCTTCTGTATTGTCCCCAATCTGCATAAATGAATGGAAAAAAGAATCCTCTTTGCCGACAGCAGCTTATCTCTAAAGAGAATACGGTCGTTTTCAGGGATTTTCAGGCCTAGCTTCAAAATGGCGTTTCCAGAATTGCATTCTCGGCAATTGTTATTTGCTCCCATCAAGGAATGGGGTCACAGCCGCAAAATCCGGTCTGGCGGCAGGGTTGCCAGTTTGACCAATGTTGGAGAGCCAAATATGCTACATAAGGGAAGTATTTATGATTAAATTATAGGAAGAAATGGCAACCCTGGTCCTCCTACCACTATACTACTTTATAGGAGACACAATGCGGAATGCCAATGAAACGCTAAACGCTCCATGATGCTTCAATTCAATTATGAGTTAAAGTGAATATTGCATATAGTGAAACGCTTTAATACTTTCTATGAATTTTGTATCCAGCACAAATCTGCAAAAAATGGACACATAACTTTCTGTCTCCCTCGGTCGTTAAATAGCGTCCATCATAAAAGTATGAATCCCCTTTTCTTCTAGCCGCTCATGCATACAATTTCTCAGCTTTTCCAACCCCATTCTTTAGAGAAAAACGTGATTTGACTTTACAAAAGTGAAAAAGAAACAGGTCAGTGAAAGTGTCACTTTCATTTAATAACACAATAATACAACGAGAGAGAAGAGAGTGTTTCGCCGATGAACATTCCTCACACGTTGAAAGAGAGATACGAGGAGGAATTTTAAGCCCACTCTCGCAGACTACATTTCTCAGCAAGAAAAAGCCTCACTTACCTTTCTGACAGGCAAAAAGAGTAGAAGGAGGAGGAGGAGTTCTTCTTTTACTTCTTCAAGACGAATTGCACGCCCATTCTCTCACTATACACTTATTCCGTTGGCAGCAGCAGAGTCACCCTCAGGGGCCTTTCCAGCCTCATTTTTTGCTCCGCAAAACAAATTGTTTCCTTAGCTCTTATGGAATACATAGATCTTGCAAAAATAGTGGAGTAAAAAGAGAATGGAGCCGCTTCTAAATAGTTTGATGGGAAGGCTTGTGTAAATACTTCTGCCAATTCAGAGTCCATGTATAACTGAGGTTGTTGCTTCTATTGAGTACGTGTCCATACGACATAATCTTATGAATCGTCATTACTATAGTCCTTTTGAACACATAGTACAGATATTATTGCAGTGCTGAGTTTCATTCTCTTCTTCCCAAGACAGCCAGGAAAGCTGAGCCAAGGAGGACAGAATAGAACTAAAAAAACCAGCTGCAAAGAGGACAGTTCTCGGTACTATGTCTTCAAATGTACTATAATCATTACTATACTGCATTTAAAAGCTTTTTTGTCGTATTGCAGTGGCCTAAATTAGTCAGAACGGATGCGGTTAGACTCGAATATGCCTCTAGCTGCATGGGTGTGTGTGTATCCTCTGTAACTATACCACGCAAATGGAAAAGGCGAATAATATAAGAAGGAGGCAAAAGTTTACTCGCATTCAAGGGCAGGGGAAGAACGAGTTTTTCTCTCTCTTCTTGCGGTCGCAGAAATATGGAGACTTGAGAAATATGAAATTGTATTTGCAGTTGCCATATTACTCAAGAAAGTGGACTACTTGAAACAAGATGAATTTTGGCATATTCAGAGAGAAATAGGACAAGAAGCTCTCTTGCATGTAGAAAAAGCGAAATGGGCCTCGCATAAAAATGGAGTTGGTAAAAGTAGCGGGGAGAATTATGGTTAGAGTTTCCTTCGAATGGTCAAACGAATGTAAAGAAAACTCCATGTATTGGCTATTTCGTTTTCCCCCATACATGGGAATTTCAGTTTTAAACTCGCGATTGCATGCGATTGACTTGTAGCCATAACAATGTATGGCAGCTTTCAATCGCATTGTTTGTGTGCCCCAACGTGACGAAGTCCAACTTTCACAAACGATTATTTGATGGAGAAACTTGGAGGAAGAAGTCTGCAAAGTTCAAATTCGGAAAGATATTGCGATTTCGGTGGAAAAAAGGTTTTCTCTCCCTCCATTTTCTCACAAAGTGAAAAAGTTGTTACTGATGGACTTTCTTTTTTTTCCGAGGCCTTTTCACGGCAACTCCCATTCACTAAGAGGATTCTTTGCTGTAGTTCTCACATACCAAATCAAACGGAAGAGAAAGAGGATAATCCCGTACTTAACACATATCGATATAAAGCCATATTGGCTTGAAAGTACGATCATAGATCACGAAACGAGACAAAGTTTAGACCATGCCAAGAATGATAATAAACGGGGTCAGAGTCCACTTTTTACGAGTCTAGGGTTGCATTACACACAACATATATCGGGGTTACGATGAACTTTTTTAGCAAGCTGTAGACACATCTACCCGCAAAAAATACACTTTATGGACTTGTTTTATGCAGCTCTGTCTCATCATCAACGAACTTAAGTGGAACGTGGGAAGAAGCTGTTTTAATATATCTTACAGTGAATCTCCAGAGGGACTGAGTCTTCAATGGCGGACTCCATGAGGTCTGGGTTGTCCACTCGGCAGCGGAGCTCCTTGCCGTGGTCGGACACGGACGGCACGTAGGTGAGCAGGGAGGTGCTGTCCTTGGGGCTCTGGAAGGAAGGTACAAGAGCAGGATTAGCAACTAGCTGTTATATTTGATATTTTGCCAGAGGCTGGCTTTTTATACAGAGGATGATGTACCCAGATTTTATATTTACAGCACTATATTTGGCATTTGCTACTTTTGTCCTGAGGGCGCACTTCCTGCTAAGCATATTTTGATGGATGGGTTGTGTATACTTTAGTTCTTGTATTACACACATTTAAAAAAAATAGCTTTAGAGAATATTCATGTTCCGGTTTTGACCACAATAATGTTCAAAAGTCTCTCACGAAATCCTTAATTAGGCCAAACCTTCGCGTAACGTTATTAGTCATCCGTGATTTTTGGAGTCACGAAACCGTTGTTTACACGGATTCATTCCAGACGATTCAGGGATGCCAGTTTAGTCAATTTTGCGCATATAATGCAATACAAAGAGCTGATATGTCAACCCTTTTGGAAGCAACAACCGTAATTATCGCTCTTTTTCTAGCAACAAAAAGTGACGCCTGAGTGGGTTTGACTACTGAGGTCACAAGAAAGGAAATTTTATAACAAACAGAAGAAAAAGGTGTATAAATATGGCTTTGGAACAGGAAGTCAAACAAAGGCATTTATTGGCAGAAAATGGCAACTTTAATCCCAGTGATAATATTTGACACCATGACTGCTCACGTTTTTAAAATTGCTTATGTATATTTTCTGCAATGGAGAAGAATGAGACTGAGTTTTTTTTCTTCCGCGATGAAAATGTTTGCAGGAAAAGTTTTTCCATCTGCTGAAAATGTCAGAAAATAAAATAGTTTCATCTTCTTGGAAGTGTTTGAAATGGAATTTAACTTCAATTATGCTTCCTGGAACTTTGAATACGACGGAGTTGTGTGATGAAAACACTCCGATTATGTGGAAAAAGGGTCAAACCGTCAAGGCCAGTTGGCCGACCACAAACAAAGGCAATAAAAAGGCCATCAAACACATTTTATCCATTACATAATAAAATAACAGGGGATCAGAACAATGATTGGGTTAAAGCTACTTTTGACTCAATCAGGGTTGCCATTAAACATTTATTTGAGTCATTATTTTATATTGTTACCATAGATAGGTACGCCCTAAGCCACAACAACCACTTTATGACCTATATTAACTTTTTTTAATGTTTTATGCCAATTAAGGTATCCACTTATATATATAATGTCAAGCCTACCTGCTGCATCTGCACCTTGGTCCTCGGCCCAGCCGTCACCTGCTTCCCCTCAGCATCATACTCCACCGCGTTGCCACCATCCACAATCTGCCGTGACCCCAAAAACCACGTGAACCTCGTCCTGGGCGCTGAGCCACTGGACGAGCACTGGAACTTGACTGCTGTCCCAGCTAGAAGGTGGCGGTCCTTGCGAGGGATCCATACAGCTGTCGGCGGCACTACAAAGAGATTAAAGATCGTATATCATTGTTGTAACAGCTGTAAACGTTGTCTGTTCATATAAGTCTTGAGAGACTCTTAAAACAGTCTCTGTTGTAGTCTCCCACTATTCTTATTCAGTACAAGGAGAGGACCCCAAACCTGTCAATACCACCCAGACTTTGAAAAAGGGCCCAAAGGAGAAAGAAGATTTTCTTCTTCCCTTCCCATGAGAGATTTGTGCATAACGCCTTTGCCGTTATCACAATCTACAGTTTTTGCCGATATTTTCAATATTCTTACAGAGAGGGAAATCTCAATAGTGTCATAAATTGTGGAATTGTGTCAACGAGAGGCTGAATATTACTTGCTATGTCATCCACTACTTTATATGGTATGCAATATTATATGTATGGCCAAAACTTTCCATTCAAACTATTAATATATCCCCTTAAAATTAAGTACAAAACTGTATAGTACAAATGAGCCGACTTGTACAAATCTAACTAATCTGTGAGATCCCGTCATGTATTTTCCCATGCATTGAATGGAAAGTTCATTTTCGCCATAGATATGATCATTTGAAGCCCTCTTTTTAATACCTTTTTCATACAGTGATGGATGCAGCTTTAGCCGATCTGGGCCTATTTTTCGCACAAAAGAAGATCTTCCTTCTCCTTTTGTCACTGCACAAGGCGGAGAGGGAAAAAGTTTTCTACTTCTCTCGTTTTACCTTTTCACGCCAGGGATGATGAAAAGCTTTCTAATTGTTGACAGATAACTAATCTAAATGGCATAACATCCCAGTTTTTTTTATAAGTGAATGGCATCCCTGATTCACGCCTTCAGGCGAAAAGTACAATCAAGGAGTGAGCGACAATATCTCTAGAAAAAAGGCTTGTTAAAAACGGTCAGATAGCAGGAATATAATCCCATTCAGACAGCCTTTTTCCAATTAAATACAAAGTACGATCGAGTTTAAGTCAAATATATGACAGACAGCTGCATATCCGCATAAAAAGGCGATATCGTTGAAAAGTTCTCTTCAAATGTATGTCTGACGGAAAAAGAAAACAATTGGTTTCTTCAAGATCCTTTGTGTGTACAGAGTTGCAAGGAAGGGGCTCAAATGTATTTCGTATTTCGACCCTCAGGGGAAATTTATTTCGTCACTTTTGTCTCCTGTGTATGCATTTTTATGCCGCTCTGTTTGTAGAAAAAGAGGCCTTTTCAATTCATGAAACTGAGCCTTCGTTCGTTTCAGATTTTCAGACATGTTTTTGATCATCAACCAGTCAGGAAAATAAACAAGTTCAGACTTGAAAATACACACACAGCTGTGTTTGTTTTCGCCATTTTTACACGATTCTAAATCGAATTCTTGCGCGATACATTTTTCTCTCTCACATGACAACAGTGCAAAAAATGAAGCCTTAGAATTTGAGACTTCTGTCCTTGACTTCAAAAGCCAATTTCCACGCATACAATAGTCTCAAAAGTTCTCTTTCCTGGTTATTAAGACATGGTTATTGTTTAAAAAAGAGACACTTGAGCTCGTCGTCTGCCAAAAGTCATTGTAGTTAAAAAGTAATGAAGCAGTTTGGGCGAAATTATAAAAGCATAGTTTTCTGGGCATATATTCTACGACCTATTTTCTCAGAAAAGACCGGATTATAAAAAAACCCTTTTCCGAGAGACAAAGAACATGAATGCTCCATGTGAAAAATTCAAAAGGAAAAGCCTCTGCTTGCGACAATATTATAGTCAAATTTCTGATCCTACAGTACACCAAAGGGAATCTTATAAAAAATTCCAGCCTGTATTCTGCAACAAAGCTAGTTTCTTTTTTTGCATACTTTTTGTTCATAAGACATCAGATCTGTCATTCACCCTTTTTTACCCTTTGCTGCAACTGTCAATAATCCATAATCATAGTAAGGCTTCCATACGAGTGCAAACACTGCTTCTTCTCTCAAGGCAACAACGCACGCTTATGTTCTTTTGGTTTTGCGGCGAACAAAGGAAATACGATCGTAAAAGCAGAGCTATAAATTGTGATAGTCTGTTTGAGAAAACAGAAGAAGAATCAAGGCTCTATAATCTGATCGTCCTTCATATGATATCCAGGCTGATTGAATACGGAAGCCATGGAAAAGTACAAACACTTAATCCGGCACTTAGATCCGGTGGTGCAATCAGCTATTCCATTGACGTATTCAGGGTTACCAGAATAATAGGAGTAGTCGAAATCTGCATACTACATGTACAAAATGGCATCCCTGGTCATAAGTACTTACAGTTCATAACGATGGCCACGGCCTTCCTCACCGGCCTCGAAATATTGTTATTCCCCGCCTCGCATGTCAACAGCACGCCATTGTCCGACCTCTTGAGGTTGTGCAGCATCACCGTGGAGGTGACCGTCTGGCCGGAGGACACCTCCGTCACCTCGGAGGACGCCGGGTCGAGGCTGAGCCCGCTCCGGAGCCAGCGGATCCACGGTTTAGGCCGGCCTGGAAAGAGAACAAAGTGGTGCGATCATGGCGTCACTAATCCGATGGGTTGAAAAACAAAGGGCTTAAGACAACGACGACAAAACTCTTTCACGCCTATTTAGATGCTTTCTCTCTCAGACCTTAGCCAATTTCCCCCGGAATAAAAAGGCCGTTTCAGCGTACGAAAATTCCAATGTTGTAATAGTATGAATGGAAGGAGGAGAAACCCGAAAACCACGCATATAATCATAATATTCAGTAATACCCTTGAGCATGAAATTTACGGACATACGCGAAGAGACTTGGGAACATTGTCAGAGAAACTGGCTCTGCAGTAAAAAGTATCGTGTACTTTGTAACAAGTAGGTGCATTCATGTAAGGGGGAAAATGAATAAAGATGTTGAAGGCAGCTAAAGTAAACACGTCTTTTGTCATTTTAGCCTACTTTTAAGGACATGTCAATTGCAGCAAGGTGTCGATAAAACGATAAAACCTATTTCACAGTAAACGTTCTTCCGTCATATTTCTTATTATTGTCAACAACATATTTAACCTCAAAGTCACCTGTAGAGCTGCTTTTCTTGGGTATTTTCTCATGAAATAACGTAATAAAATGCAAAAGTCTTTTATTGACATAAGAGCGCTCATTGCATAATGACAATATGCACCCTGGTTTAAATAACAACTTCCCAAACATACTTTCTCCCCAATAAAGTGTACTTAAACAGCCCGTATCATCCTAAGGTGAACTCCTATGATAGCTTCCCTAGTAGACAATAAAGAGGCCTCTTAAGGCATCACAATGACTGTTTTCATTCCTTGGAATGGAGAAGAAGAAGATACCTTTGTTCTGCTCATCCAGCCAACACTCACTGTCTCAAGAGACCCAGAGAGGAGACCAAGAAGACTCCTCTGCATGTGTGTATAAGAGAGAGAGAGAGAGAGAGAGAGAGAGAGAGAGGAGATGAGAGAGTATAGATCTGTGGGT
>LR138950.1:6467-16605 GCA_900659605.1 Tisbe holothuriae | reverse complement strand
TTCGCCACCCCACACAACACACTCACTCAACACACCCACAGAGACGACCAACACGACACCCTCTGCCGCTCTGTCTAACAGAGAGAGAGAGAGAGAGAGAGAGA
This sequence comes from Tisbe holothuriae, assembly GCA_900659605.1. Classification (NCBI taxonomy): domain Eukaryota; kingdom Metazoa; phylum Arthropoda; class Copepoda; order Harpacticoida; family Tisbidae; genus Tisbe; species Tisbe holothuriae. The sequence continues at coordinate 16,501 of LR138950.1, read as the reverse complement.
GAGAGAGAGGAAAAAGGATATGTGTGTATGTGTAACGGAGCCAGAGCACTAAGACAATGGCAGTGCTACAGAAAAAGCATGTTTTCTGTCCTTCCTTCTACTATACTACCCTTTGATGTAAGCTCTGATGTGTTGTTACAACTTGTAATATGAGACTACTCTGCGTATGTGTCTGGCTGGCTGAGGGAAGGAAATGAGCAGAAAAAAGAGCTGGTTATGTGTACTCAGCTATAACAAGGCTTTTAGTACAACATGACCTTGAAAAAAATCTCAGTGATATTTAAAAGACAAAAGGGTATAAGATTCACGAAATATTCCTGTCTCTAACATCTGAGGCAGTTCCATAAGCTGTTAATTGACTTGTTTCCAGTCTTTCTTTCTTTTTTGGTCTTAAGGCACTTTTGGCTACTGTATAAGGAAGGCATATAATACAAAAAGGGCCTTAACTGGCATAAAACCTTCTCTTTTTCGCTCCTTCATCCCCGAAGCGATATCCGATAATGTTGGAGAGAAAGAGCTACGAAAAGAGGAACCTGAGACAATAGCGAAACCTACTGCAAAACAGACAACTTCTTTGTATTCAAGTTCGATCTTCAGCGTACTCAAAACTTCTCCAAACATATTTTAACAAGTTTGATAGAAAAGTGGCAAACTTTGTTATTGTTGTTATATTTCTGCCATGTTGGGATTAGCCAAAATGGAAAGTTTCCCGTCGCAAAAATGTAGCGATATATTAAAGTGATGACTTTCCAATGCTGAGCAGGAAATTTTATATTTTGTATATCAAGCTCTAGCTCTCAGCTCAGGTGACAAATGAAGGCAACAAAATGATTCTGTGGGTGCTGCTTTTTGGCTGCGGAAAGCGTCGCTTTTTGGCTTCCTAATCTGGAAATATATATAGAAGGAAGCTTTTATACCATTCTTTAGATTTGTGACACCGCCAGCTCAAGGAATTACATGATGCAAAGAAACCAATAGATTCTCACGTAGAAACCGGATTAGAAACAAGACCAAATTCTTTGGATTCGGTTTCCTCGTCCATCTTACGTCTCCGACTCAAAGCAGCGTGACTAGAGTTGCATAAACTGCAGATAAAAGTTTGATCCGTGTTCGAGTTCCAGTTTTCAGCCCTACTTTATCCTCAAAAGTTGGTCATTGCCACTGCTCAACTTTTAGCAATTGGCAATCTCAGGATTGGAGTACATTACCTACTTCAAGTTCAAGAATTATGCAACGACTTTACTCCGATGCTTTAATATTGGTATATTAGCCGCACACACAAGACATCTTCCTCAATTTGTGCAACCTTTTTCAGCTCATGTCATCAATTAACGCTTTTTTCGGTCTATTTTCCCCCCACCCTCTTAAGACCTTCAGTGTACTACAGTGACCCCCTGTACTGAAGTAGCAGGTAACCAGGAATCAAGAGGTAAACTGCAGAGTAGTTGTATGGGAGCAACATACAAAGGCAGTGACCGCAGTATGAGTACAATAGAGTACAAGGAATACACTACTACTACAAAGATTCCGGTTTCCCTTCAATTTTCTCCCTCACAGAGAATTACAATGCAAATTGCCCTTCTTCTACAACCAGTCTATTTCATCTCAAACTGTATTATAAAAGGAGAGAGAGAGAAAAATGCCAATGGTGGCAATTTGGGTGTGTAATGGCTTTGAAGAGAGGGAACGAAAGCCCTTCTCTTATTATTCAGCTTTCTTCTTCCTCTTCTACATTATTGACATACTTTGTATGCCAAGATATGATGTCTCTCTTTGCATTAAGAGCAGTTCTAGCTGAGAAAAAGCCGAGAGCTAAAGCTGCTGTAATGGGCAAAAACAAGAGGCAAGGACATCTTTTTGTCTCCAAATGCTTGACTTCTTCTTCTCAAGTGAACCCCCCGAACTCCATCCCTTTCTCCTTCTATTATAAACTTCCTCTAAGAGACTTTTGAGGGAAGCCCCAGTTCTGCTGGTCATGGTCTAAAACATCTCTCCCTTATAGAGGAAAGAAGCCATGAATTGGACACTCGAAAGGAATGTGAGCGCGTTATATATTTCCCCCTTTTCACCAAGTTTATGTGCGTGGATGGCTGTTGTGATTGCTTCGATTTCGATGTTCTTCTTCTTCTCCCCTATTTGAAGCAATATATTAGAGGGTTGCCTCCGCCGGAAGAAGTGGCCATGTTCTCTCGCCACGTTGAACCCATTGAAGTTAAACTCATATCGTACAAGAACTCTTTTAAGTGCTATAAATTCATTCCAGGGATGACCTCAGCAGGATCAAGTGTCTTAAGAGCACTTTGAAATCATGACTCTGCAATTGTTTCACTCAAATGTCTGCTTAAAGTAACTCTCTCTCTCTCTCTCTCTCTCTCTCGTTTTCATCAGACCCCGAAAATACTTTTCCTCTCACTGTTTGTCTTTTCACGCACCCCATTTCTTTCAATCGCATCTAGATATTGGAAGAAGACGACGACGACGGACTTTTTTCTTCCTTGTCGCATTCTCGATCCCATTGACCCAAAAGTTTTCTTTCCCTTTCTTTTTCGTCTCTTTCACTATCTCCACATCTCGCCAAGCATTATACAGGATTTAGAAAACGCTATTGAAGGCTTTTGCCAATGCATTTCTGCATCATTATTTGGCCTAAAGTATGTCTGACACACATATAAGTGGTGCATTAAGTGCAATATTGCAGTGCAATTATTAGCCATATTGTTCATTTCCTCCAAAGAGGTTTCTCCCATTCAGAGTAAGAAATATGTTTCCCGTGTAGCAACAGAATTTCTTTTGACCGCTGCTGCAAGCTCTTGCCAGCGGAAAACTAAAGCAAATATATTTCTATTCCCAGAACAACCTTCTCTCTTGATCAAGATGTATTTGTAGCCTCTGGTGTTGAAGTGCCAAACTTGCATCTATTCCAACGCTGTACCCTTGATTGAGGAGAGAGAGCGTGAGATGCAATTTTGAAGCCGAATTCTGTACTCCCAGCTTTTGACCTCCTTCATGCAAATGGGAAACGTCAAATCGAGTGAAGAACTTTGTTTTTGAGATGGAAGTCTTCTTCTCTCCCCTGTGGGGGCGTGTGGAGTATGCAAACACTTGAACTCTGTTGAAACTAGAAGCGGTGGAGAGTTCCTATTTTACTCAGGCTTTTACCCCCATTTTGCATTTATTCAAAAAGGACTTTTAAAACATCTTTGAAGAGTTCTTTTTCTTTACAGGTCAATTACCAAAGTTTTGCTATCGTTTTTGCATCAGTAGAAGAAGAAAAAGCACCTCTTTTTTGCAAATAAACATTGCGTGTGGCAAAGTAGTATTTACTCAGCCAAGATGAGACAGGCGCCAGCCAGCCAATGTTTTTCTTGGACTTGGAACGAGACAGAAACGAGGAGAGAGGAGAGAGAAGAGGACGGTTATTGGCTTTCTCAAACACAAACAAAAAGGATTGCCGACCCACAAGAGAAAAAGATTGTTAACAGTACTTTTGATATATCATTTGGGTGCCTTATGTTGCATCCACTTTCAAAGTTTAGTAACCCCAAACCGACTCCCACTGAGAGGAAAATAACGACAGACAGTCATACTTCATACTTTAAGACCCATTAACTTCCTTAATGGTAATTGCCAGCCTTCTCCTCCTCCTCCTTCTCGGCGGGGTGCATAGCCCTAGGCATTTAATTAGTGGAACTTTCTGTACGAGCGAGGCATTATTATATTCAAGGACACTGGTGTATCAATATGGGGGCTTATTATCATGTCTTACCTCCTTTAACCTCGCAGGAGACGCTGGCGGACGCGCCCTCTGTGTACGGACCCAGCTGGGAAGAGGCCTCCCGACCCATGTCGTTGACGATTACCGGGGTGCGCGGTGGAACTGGAAAAAGAAAAGAGCGGGAAATTCAAATATTAGATCAAACGGCGCGCTAAATTGGGAATGCGTTTTATCTTGATCGTATTACGTGGCATTGAATGTCGTCATAAATTTCTTACAAGGTCTTTTGAAATTGGATATGACTTTTTTCTCCTCTTGGAGGTTAAACTAGGCATAATTTTGCATCGTTATCGTTGCCTTTTATCATCAACATCCCACGCATATCGTTATAAAAAGTAAGAGTGTTTCTCCCTCAGGTTTGTCACGAACGCCGATGCAAGTTTGCGTGATAATATCAAAAGACTCTCTCTCCTCCAGCTATGCATTATTACCTCTGATTTTGTCACGTCCTACCAGACTGAATATATCATTTTCTCCTTTCCGAGAATATCTAATAACTGTAAACCACGGCACGTAACACGTGCATATTATGGGGGCCCACTCCCCTCTACACGGACAGGGAAGTCGTGCATTTACTGAAGGAGAGAGAGAGAGAGAGAGAGAGAGAGAGAGAGAGAGAGAGACGGGCCTCTTGTCTTTGTCCTTGGCTGAGTAGCCTCTATTGGCAGCCATAGCTTTACTCTCTAAAGACACTTTGTCCTCCTCCTCCAACCTACTTATTCCACTACTCTTCTTGGCAAGTCCATGCAAATCAGCTTAAGTACGAGTCTATATATTAATATCATTTATCCTCTTCCTTGCTTTAAGATTCTACTTGCATCGAGTACGGAGGGTTTCTCCTCTTCCGTTTCTCCTTACAGTGGTAAGTCAATATGCCCACTTCTCCACCTTTGTGTAGGTGGCCTTCAAAGGCGGTTATACGATCGGGAGACACACAAAGTGAGGGAGACCTTTGCATGAATGCACTTTACGTCTTAGTGCCTTCCATTGATCTCTCATTCATACGTAATTCTAACTGTATTTCACAATTACGTTTCATCTCCCCGGCCATAAAATGCACCTCCACCCTGCTCAAACTCTAATCATCTTTCTCTTTCTCACCACACATTGTATTGTTTGTGTACGATTTCCTCCTTTCTTTCCTCCTCCTCCTTCCAAATGCATTTCTCCATTCATGACCCATACAATGCAGCAGAGAAGAAAGAAAAGAGAGATTCAAAACCCTTTGCCGCAGATGTTCGTCGAGGGTCACTCTATTGTAAGTCAGGGATGCTTTATGGGCCAGCTTTATAACATCGTTACGATTGGTTTCATTAGTATCTCCAAGTAGAATTACTTCAAAGTGGCAACCCTGATCATGTTAGGTTTAGACACACATTCACTCACACGTTCCATTGGAGCTGCTGCTTTTTCTACAATTCTTTTTCCAAGTGAGTGTTTTTTCCACTCCGTCTTCGGAGAAAGGGGGAAGAAAGAAAAAGAAGCCACTGCTGAGTCTGATTACTATAAATATATCATTAGAAGCCAATGATAAGTGGAGATGTGTAGCATGCAGCAGCCGGGCTCAGGATGGACATAGAGAGGGCGTTACGACTACTTCAATGGCATCAGCTGCCTTTACTACGATGAGCTTAAGTAGCAAAAAATAGATTGGTGGTCACACACGTCCATTTTATTTCCCGTCCGTTTCCTCAAAGGTAGATTGATTTGGGGGAACAGAACATTGAATCTGGGCGTCCCATGGGAGTTGGAAGTAAATTAATCAAGCTGCCTGTTCCAGCTCCATTTTGCTGCAGTATAAAATGCAGCAAAGGCTTCATTGTGTCAATGCAAATGATTGCATTACTCCTCTCGTTATTATAAAAGCCCTACGCTTTGCTTCTTATTGTTGTGCCGATTCCGAAGAAAAGGTTGAAAATGGCCTTTTCTTCTGTCTCTCTTTCATATTTCAGCCATTGTAGCTCGCTGCTCTTCAAGGCTTTTGTCCTCAATCCGTTGTTTACTGCAACAGACGAATACAAGAAAATGTGAGGGATGCCAAAGGGTATTAAAACACTAAGTTTATTTTGTACAAACTAGCAAATTTATTTGTATTAAAACATAGAAATTGGCATCCCTGTCCCAAAAATACGTTGCCCTACAGGAAGTTGAAACCCAGAATGAGAAGAAGGAAAAGGAGATGAAAAGATTCAATACGAATCTGCCATACAATGCCAGTTATAGTAGTGGAAGAGATTAAAGAGCAGAACGAAACCTCCCCTGATTTGTAAGGAACTTCTGCAAATAATTAAGACTTTCTTCCCCCACACAGTACACTACTTATGAATATTTAAAGCCAGTTTTATCTCCTTTCCTCCAGGGTGAGTTGAGTTGAAGTTTTCGCTGAGTTTCTGCAGATAACGGCCTTCTATTATACACAGAAAAAGTGGGTATATCGTTATTTCGAGTCCTTTAAAAGGCAGTGTGACGTCAAACGAAGGAAATCTCTGAATAATAATCATTATAATGATATTCAGAGTCCATCTGATGATGATGATACATACGACACTGAAGCAGCCAAAAATAAAGACTATTATTATTGTTGATACAATGTGTAATGGGAGAATTATGAAAATGATGCCTTGTAGACCGTTGTTTCCGTCGGATTATTCACGTAATGGGTTCTTCTTTGCACTGTAGATCAGATTGCAATGTCGTAATTAGTATCAGATGGAAGTTTTTTTTATATTCGTACGACCGAAAATTGCCAAAGTTGGAAGTGCACTTCGAGGAGGAAAACGGAAGTGCAAGCGATATAAAAGTAGTACGGAGTTGCAGATACACTTTCTAGGAAGGATTATAGCATGTTTTAAGCATCCCTAAGACTGTACTTATGAGCGTACAAGATGGATTAGCTTACTCAACCGTTCAAAATGGAGGCATGAATGAGCGAAGAAGAAGAACGAGCAACAATAACATCCACAAAAATGCACTTTAACTCCCTTGGCAGCCAGAGATACACACACACACATTTTAAAGCCTTTTTAAGGCACCATTCAAGACTTACAATGCATTGGCAACTGACAGAAACGGTGGTGGGGCATTTGTCATGTTTTATGACCGTGTTCATGTCTTTGGCAGCATACGTGAGAGATCGAAGGATATCTAAGCTCTAAACTCATGTATGCACTACTGTGAAATGCATATATCCCTTTTGTAGACACGATTTGTGAGCTCTTGCCTCGTTTGGACCATTTATGGTATGTGTGTACCGTGCATTTTATATGTCTATTGCCTACTTTCAAAAGGCTCTTTGATTTTCACAAATTTATCGGAAGAGAAAAGTGTGTGCAAAGGCAACTGAAAAGACTTACAATTCACAAGGCACTTCTTTTTTACCACGTAATATTTACCATTGAGGTAAGGGATGCATTTTGTCTGCCAGAACAAAGAGTTTGGTGGGCCCAACACCTCATTTCGAGCCTTTTTCTTCTTCTTCTTCTCCCAAATAAATGCCAGAAAGAGTAATGTTGTTTCAATGCATTTCCGTCGAGGAGAAGGAGGCTTTTACGTCCACAGGGAAAAGGAGGCTCTCAAGACAATATTTCCAGAAAAAAAGGATAACTGACGTTCGGCGAAAGCTCTTCTGTCTTGACTGCTTTCTTGGCTTCTTTCTCTCTTTCTTTTTCCACGTCCTCCATTTGTCATGGCTTCAATCACCAACAGCGTTGGCACTCTTGTCAATACGTGTAAAACTAGGGCTACTTACAGGCATTGCAATAAACGTTGTATATTGGCAGCCCTGAGGCATCATACTCTAATGCCTACTTGGCTTACATACAAAGGCCGGCCTATACCGGGTTTTACCGGGTCATTTGAGCCTTTTCCTCAACATCTCCAGATGTGTACTTACACACAAACAAACGCGCGTATACACTCAGTGGGTTGGTCTATCACCCAACACAGCTGCACTGATGACCCTTTTTTGCTAGGTGTTGCGCTGCTTGTGGGGTTAGTTCATAGACGGTAGTAATAACAACTGTTATTACTACCGTCTATGGGTTAGTTTTAAAAAAGCCGTTTGGAGGCAAAAACATTGTTTACCCTTTTCTGAGAGCGATCGCGACAGTGTTTGCTATCCCAGCCGCTGACTCAGCTATTGGCAAAAACACAGAAGAAGAAGCCAGCCGTGATTTCTTGACTCCTACCACTTAAATGGTGCAGGGGGCTCAGCCGTTGGATGACACTACAAAGCATCATTGCCATCTTAAGAGTAAATCCCCGTCTTTCTTTCTCTTCTTTTTAAAAGCCCAAGTACAGCTAGGCCCCGGTTCGTTTTTTCTTCATTGGTCCCAGAAGGCCCTCAGCATGGCAGGAAGAGGGAATAGCTCTTATAGCTCCTGTGTGTGCTCAAACTGCTTTAGCTTGAAATTCAAGCAACGTCGCGGCTAGAAAAAAAGAGGAAAGAGAAAGAGAAGAAGAAAGAGCTTTTTGAGCTTGAACGCCCCAGCCGGGTTCTTACTCAAAGAGGAAATGACTGCTGCTGCTTGTACGAATCCCTTCTCCACATTCCGCTAAATCACGCAGAGAACCCGGCCAGACATGAGGATTGCGAAGAAGTTCTTTGTTTGGGCGGGTAAGTCTCCGCTCGATCATCCTTATCCAAGGTTATGTCACCAGATAAAAACGCGGAGGTTACTCCATTGGGGATGTGAAGGACAGTCTTTGTTGTCATTTCGTTGCCGTATGTCGGTGCAAATGATTTCGGTCTGAATTGCATAAAGCCGGATTCCTCCCACACAGACTTCCGGCACTTTCACTTCAAAAGTCACACAATTGCAAAAAGCAGCAGCAGCTGTACGAAACGTACGAATGTCTCGTGTGAAGGCAGCTTCAAAGCTCATTGAAATGGAACAGATCGAATTTGGACCAAATTGACACTGAAAAGGGATTTCTGTGTGTTACTCTCGAATTCCCCTTCCCGTCAAAAGAAAGGCAGCGGGTTCAAAAATAGAGATGTCAACCTTCAGATAAGAAGGAAATTCGCCAGCTCGACAACGTTCTATATGTACATATTTATGTTATACAATGCAGCCTAGAGTACAGCGGAGTTTGTGATACGTGTCTGCACCAGACTCGATTTATTTTAATGAGGTTCCCACGAGGGGGAGAGGTGCAAAAACGAGGTGAGATTTAATCCATTCTCGTCAAGTCTGGGTGCACATTTCAACCAAAAAAGAGGCCTACATGTAAAAAATGAAGGTTATTGCACTCACCGATGACGGTTAGATTCGCCATGGAGTTCCTGGTTGGCGCTTGTTGAAAGTCAGCCCGACAGCGGAACAGCCCGCTGTCCTTGCTCAGCACACCTCGGATGGTTAGCGCGCTCAGCTGAGGCTTCTTCTTGTTGGTGACCCCCTGTGCTGAGCTCTCAGCTGCCCTGAGGTCGAACCTTGCCCGGTTGCCCAGCACGTGCTCATCCGTCCAGTGCTTGGGTCTGTCCCGGTTACGCCCTCGCAAGTCATAACTGTAAAAGAGAGCGGAGTTCATTAGCATATAACGTTCACGGCGGGAGGTAGTAGATCTAGGAAGGAAGGATGACCTAAATGCTCATGCATGGTGAGCATAACCTTTTGATAACGAACGTAACCCCTTTTTGGCTTCAGCAATCTTTGCCTTGTCATCACACAGGAAAAGGTTCATTAGTGGGATTGCAGCTGACCTTCTTCTTCCACTGTGTTAATATTCACATATCGATATCCGCATACGGCTCATATAAAGCCCACCTCATGGTAGTATTACGGCATTTTCTGAGTGGTTTTCCTGTCCTTGTGTAAGTGTGTGTACACATAACAACGTTGGCTGTCGTCTTTCATGCCCCAATAACCGCGCAAATGCAATGCGATATTATGGCTTTCGAGCTGCGGTTAGGGAGAAGCGATCCCGACGAGGTAGAAGTCATGAGAAGAAGGCTACTTTCCAGTCGGGAAATCCAATGAGGATGCCCATATTGGGTAAAAGGGGGAGAAATTGCGTGGCCATCAGTGTCAAAATGGGAAAGCTACTTTTACCCTCCTGCTCTCTGGCCATGCGGTAAAAACAAACATTTGGAAATCGAAGAAGTTTCCTTTATAGAGCCATGGAGAGGGCCTAGGGAGAGGGAGAGGGAGAGAGAGAGAGAGAGAGAGAGAGAGAGAGAGATATTGTGAGATCAATATCAATCTCAACAGATAAAGAATTTTTTTTTTTGGACACCCCAAACTGGCGGAGGAGGTTGTTT
>LR138949.1:3136-18930 GCA_900659605.1 Tisbe holothuriae | reverse complement strand
CGGGCGTCTGGCCGAGGCCCATGCTCTTGAGGAAGTCCAGCACCATCGTGAAGGACTTGGGCTTGATCGGGCTGGAGGAGAAGATGGAGCTGAGCGAAGCAAAGACCACTCGGCTGAGGCAGCAGCAGCAGAACGACACTACACAAAACGTAGGGACGACGAAAGTTAAGCAATAGTTGTTGCCAACAAAAATATAACTTATAGGGTACACTTTTTAAATGTGTTAAGTTTTATACAAAAATTGAGACAAAAAATATTCTGTCACTAGCAATAAAATTCATAATATTTTTTATGCAATCTAGGTAAAAAATTAAACAAGACCTTTCTTACTTTTGACTTTTTATTGTCACATCGGCGTCCCTTCAGTCAACCTCAGCTTGTCAACTGCTGTTTTTCCAAGATGGACGGGAAAAGGGAGGACAGATTGTTTTGAATGGCAGAAATATGAACCAATTTTTATTTGTAAGTTCCAAGAGAAGATGATATTGAAAATTAATGATGTTCCCATATGGCCTATTTAACACAATAAACACATTCTCATTTCTCAGAATTGAGAATGTCAAAATATACTTTACGGAATCCCGCGTATACTTGTGAATATGATCCAAAACTTAGACAATCGCTAGAGTCTATAGACTATACTATTACTAAGTATTACATACTAGTACTGGTTAATTCATGCGTGTAACTTTTAATGAGTGTATTTGTATTTAAGGATTAGTACACTGAAAATTACATACATTCATGTATGTGGATATTGCATATATTGTCTGATTTGGTTATGTGGTGCGCAAATTGCGCACGGTTATTCATAGAGAACAATCCAACGCCCCATTAAAATCTTCTGTGACTGTATTATTGCAAAAAAATGACAATATATAATTCTGCAATAACACTTTTCATCTCTTCCTTCAATTCATCCATCACATTTTCTTAGGATATTGTACATATTGGGCATTATTGGGTTACTTGCACTGTATGATCTTGGTTACATGTGTAACTTATCTGTGGTTTATTTATTGTCCCCTGCCGCAAATTCATGGCCCTCCCGGGTATGAACATGGCGCTAGAAGAGTGTACATTTGATGAGGAAATGGAAAATTTAATCAGGATGTAGACTCTATTAAGACATTAAAGGCAAGGCAACTTTTCCAGAAAATCAGCATATAATTAGACTAATCATATTTTATGTTATATATTTTGCAAGGTACTTGTAAAAATAGTGCATGAGGTTATTACTGGCAATCTTATTTGGAAGGCCGATAGCAACCCCGGGAAGTGCACTTAATAGGGAGCAGGAACTGTACATGTTAATCCACTTTCATATGTTTTGAAGCACATTATCTTCTGAATGGAAAACATAATCGTTCTATATATATAATCACATTACAGTATTAGTGTTTGATCAATAATTCTATAAATATAGTTTAGAACTGTTGGCACATACCCTTTTCGGTTACCCGTTGCCATTGACCGCCTCACTTGCTGTGCATTGTCATCCCTATCTCATGCGCGAGTGCACCAAAAGGATTTTTCTCAGCCGTGGATGGGTGAGTGCAGGCTGGCTGCGCCACGGAGCTGAGAGTAGAAGAGAGAGAGAAAAAAATAAGAGGGCACTTTGGGAGCCTCAGCAAGGAAGGAGAGACAGGGAGAGAGAGAAGAAGAGAGAGAGGAGAGACGACTGTGAGCGCTCCAGCCACGGCACGGGCACTCAGCGAGAGAGAAAGAGAGAGAAGAGGAGTGGACTGAGTGAGTGAGAGAGTGAGTGAGTTGAGTTGAGTTCTCTCTTTCTTCTTCTTGTTTCTTGTATTAGCACCCGAGCCTGATCCTGAACCACGCGGCCGACGACACCAATCTGGATTGAGGACGGCAGGCAGGAAGGAAGGGTCTGGGAGGAGCACTGAGGGACAAAGTGAGGGAAGGACACCAAGGAAAGGAGGGAGACACCTGAGGGAACCGATCAAGGACAAGGAGAAGGAGTGGCAAGCTCACCGACCACACCACAAACCACGTTGACAGCCCCACGCGACACGACTAACCGGTCCGAAGACACTTTCCGCGCCCCGCGTGCCCCCGATTCACTCGTTGCCCCGTTCGTAATCCCGTGACTCGAGTCGGCTTTGCCGCCGATTCTCCCCACCCGCCAACACGTCCACGTGGTCTGCATTCGCGGCCGCCCAAGGAGGGGACGACAGCAGGACCAACGGGCAGCAGCACTACTACCAGCACGCAGACCCAGTCCAGAGGTTCGTCATGTCAGGCTCCGAGACCGGCTCTGAGGGCAACCGCGGCAACAACGGCGCCGCCGGCCACGGCCCGGGCGACCTCGCCTCGCGCACGCTCGTCCTCGAGACGAAGCGCTTCTACCTGGACGTGAAGCAGAACACGCGCGGACGCTTCATCAAGATTGCCGAGATCTCTGCTGACGGCCGCAAGAACCAGATTCTCATGACGCTGCCGACTGCGGCGCAGTTCAGGCAGCATCTCGTCAGCTTCATCGACTACTACGCGGATCTGGAGCCGGTCGATCCGGGACATTTGACTCAGGGCGAGCTCAGGTCCGAGGTCATGTTCAAGGAGGACAAGAAGTACCACATCGATCTCAAGGTAAGGATCATATTACACCATTAATCATGTCTTGTTTACAAACAAGAGTCTCTTGTTACAGGAGAACTCCCGCGGCCGCTTCCTCAAGGTCTCGGAGACGTTCACCCGCGGCTACTCCCGCTTCCAGATCTTCATCCCTGCGGACGGCATGTCCGACTTCAACCACCACCTGAAGGAGCTGATCGAGGAGTACGACGAGGGCGAGATCGAGGAGGCCGCCGCCGCGCCCGACAACCGCCACGTCAAGATTGAGAACAAGAACTTCTTCTTCTCGTGCAAGAAGAACGCGCAGGGCAGGTACATCACCGTCTCCGAGGTCAAGGGCAACTTTAAGAACTCGATCCTGATTCCCGAGTCCGGATGGGACGACTTCAGACACGTGCTCGACGACTACGTGAAGCAGTGCAAGGAGAGGGATTAGAGCTGGGGCACAGAAATGGAAGTCGTTAAAACAGCAAATAGCGACCCCCTAAAAAGATTACTACCTGACATATGCAGCTAAAGAGTATATGATTTATCCGTTATGTGTTTTTGAGGGATGGAAAGAAATGGTACTTTGTGCAAAACTTAGCCAGACATTTATTACTATGAAAGAGGTGTAATTGTTACACTGCTGCTGCTCTATATTCCCCCATCTATATTATTATATTACCACAAAGCGCACCTTCATTACAAAACAATATTGTAATTATTCCAAAGGCCCCCCAACAAATGCTACAAATATGAACCTCTCTCTTTATGAAGAAAGCTCCACGGCCTACAAATAGAATATGAGGGGGCAAAAGCAGATTTAATTTCTCTTTTAAAACTAATTATATGCACAAGAGTGGAAAAAAGTTATTGTATTTGAAGAATTCTGTTTAAGAAGCACTATCTAAAATGACAACTAAATTCATTAGCCCACTTATTTGATGTCCAAAAACTGAAGAAATATGCATTGCCAGCTTTATATTGTAAAGCAGGAACCCAGAAATCTTCCTACTGTTTACTTTAATACATTGTTTTGGGCTTGAGCTATGAGCCGCAAATCTTAAAAGATCTAAAATTATATTTCACTCCCGTAAAATGCCCATTTAAGACGGAACGGGAATCCATTGATTGAATAATTCATTATGACATCCAACTCGTTAAATTGTCTACTATATATTTCTGATACGAGTACTATGAATACTATTTCTTTTTGAGTGTATAAATTTACTATTATATTTCAAAAATACAAAGAGCATTTCTATTTGAAAACCTGTGGTCCTTGACTTTTTTCACCCAAATTTATTGGAGCCTGAACTGTAGACTTGCTTACTTGTGAATAAGCTTACTAAATACTTAATTTCGGTTATTCCCTAGGTTTCGTGCATAGTATAATTTGCATTTGCGTCATTTTCATGTCCTTTTCCCTCCTCCCTCTGCAGACCTTTTAAAAAACCCAGCAGAAGCAGCGATTTACAGCAGCTGAGCTATCAGCTCTCTGGCTGCAGCAGGCAGCAAAACTCAGCTACGCACTCTCTTTGCAGATCTTCAACCACAAAGGCTTTGTGTCAAAAAAGTTAAATCCCTTCACCATCAATCGTTACCGATGCCGATCACGTGACCATGAACGGGACGCTTGGCTCCGCCTCGTCCACCCGCAGCGTGGGCGGCCAGCTGCACGGCCACTCCCGCATCAACGAGCTCACACTCTGCAGACGGAAGCAGATCAACACGCTCAAGATCTTCAACGAGGGCGTGTCAGAGGTCGTCGATAACGAGCACTACAGGGTCGACTTTGAGACACAGTCCGGGCTCAGGCTGTCCATGCAGGTCAAGCTACCCGCGGGATTCCCAAACCAGCGGCCGGAGCTTGTCGTCATGCCCGTGGGGTTGTCGCACGCGTGGCTCGATTCCAGGTCTGGGAACGTCGTCGGCGCCCCGGGGTTGCTCAACTACTCCGCGCACTCGGACCTCGGCCGGGTGGTTCAGGCAATCAAGCGGGAGCTGGAGAAGAACCCGCCGTCTTTCCTCGGCGGTAGCAACGGCACCGCGACAGCATACCAGCAGCAGCAGCTGATGCGCGTGCAGCAGCACCCGTCCACGGGCTACATGCAGCCACCGTCCACTTCCACGCCAGTGCGGGTCACATCTTCCATACCAGGCCTCGCTGATCTTCCCCAGGAGGAGCTGGAACACCTCAACAAGAGCCAGGCTGCCGTCAGAACGTTCGCAGTCAAGCTGGAGGCTGAGTCACGCAAGCAGCTGGATGAGGACCTGGGCGGCGTGCGCGCGTTTGCCCGCCAGGCCGCCGAGCTGACCGCGTCCCTGCAGCAGCAGTCTGAGAGCGCGCGCGCGTCGCTGCTCGACGCCATGCACGAGCACGCCGCGCTTCAGGTCGAGGTCGGCGAAGTTGCGACGAGCGTGGCCGCGCTCAAGGAGGACAAGGCCACTGTCAGAGCTGTCTGTGATAGGCTGAAAGGTGCGAGTCTGGCGGCTGAGGAAGAGAGTGACGCGATTGCAGAGCGGTTTGTGAATGGAGAGGTGCCGATAGACGAGTTCCTCACGTCGTATATGGCGTCAAGAGGCAAGTTCCACACCAGGAAAGTCAAGTTGGACAAAGTCAGGATCATGAACAGAAAGTGAGCTCTGTGATGAAGGGATTTATAAATCGAGCATTAGTTAGAGAACACACATTCACAGTCAAATCAATTAATTATACAACTCATCACTTGTGTACCAATGTGTATTGTAATATGTATAATCACTTTGTACTCCCCATATTGGCCGTTAGAAGAGAAAAATGTGAACACTCCAAAATTATTTAGATGCGGCAGAATCTTTCATACTGTTTTAGTTCATTTTGATATATGTCGGAATAAATTGCCGTCACCAAACATTAAATATATGCAATTTTGCACTTCAATTTATGCTACTCTTATTGAATATCTGCGTTTCGGAATTTGGTCTTAAATGGTAAACTAATATATTACTTTTAACATCAAAACCTTTCCTTCTTAAATATACTTTTTATTTATCCAAACGCTCTATAAAAATAGAAATTTAAAAAAAAAAACTCGCTTAATGCATCACGGTTTTAGTCCACTAACATCAACTGACTTTGTCTTCCCATAAACCATCATCTCGGCAAGGGCAATCCCTGTCGCGGGGCCAGTTAGGATGCCCCAGCAAGAGTGCCCTGCAGCCAAGTAAGCCCCATCATACCCAGGAATCGCACCAATCAACGGCGCCCCATTTGAGCTGTAGGGCAGATAGCAAGCTTGCTCACGGGTCACCGAACTGCTCTTGAGCTTGTCGGACATTGTGTCCGCCAGCTGCTTCAGCCCGTCAACTGCAGACTTGTTAGGCTGAATGCTAGCCGGATCCTCTGGCAGCGGCTCATCATCATTCGCCCCGCACATGTAGACGGTGCCATCAGGCCGGGGGTAGATCTCGGGTTCCTTGCCGTCCACGTGCAGGAACAGCGCCTGGGCGCCCACCTTGGCCGTGTCCACACCCTCCATGACGATGCTGTGCGCTCTGTGGCCCACAATGCTGGGCAGGTTGGCATTTGGGAACCACTTTCTGGCGGCGTCCGACCATGGGCCCATGGAGACTAGGACTAGGTCTGCAGGGATGTCCTTGCCGTCGACTTTGACTGCCTTAACCTTCTCTCCTTCAAGAATGACTCCCTCGGCCACGCCCTTGAGCAGTTTTGTGTGTCCTTTGGCCACAGCGCTCTCAAGCATGGCCTTGGTCAGCTTCTCGGGATGCACCTGCGCAGTTGACTGTGTCGTGCCCATGCTACTGGCAGTCACACCCTCTCTGTGAACCCAGTCCGGCATGGTATCCTTGCTCCGGCCACCGTGGCTGATCTGGTACGTATCAACCTTCCTATAGCCGGCTTCTGGGAACTCCTTGCCCAGCTCTTCATGCATTTGGAAGCTCTTTTTGGCGAGTATGTCGACCGCGCCAGAGCACCAGTCCAAGGCTAGGAACCCGCCAGCCTTGCCAGAGGCGTGCCCAGCGACCTCATTCCGCTCCACGACGGTCACGTCGATGTCAGCGTCCAGCTTGGACAGGTAGAAGGCAGTGGCGGATCCCATGATGCCAGCGCCGATGATGACGAGGTGCCTTCGAGGGGACGTCATGCTGAAACACCTAATAAAGGGAAAAAATATAAACAAAAGATCTAAAAACTTTTTCATGATGCCCTATAAAACATTTTATATTTCGCTTGTTATCTCTTAGTCATTTTGCAATACAATCTCTGCATGTCTTCTTGATTCGTTTTGTAGCCTTTTTGTAGTGTTTTATATGCGTCTTATATTCTATGACATTTTAACAAAAACGATGCAGTCCTCCCACCAGATCTAGCCCACACTCAATCAACCCCATTCGTTCACGTGTGCATCCTCCTCATGGTCGACGTCAAGTCCTGCTCAATCACATTCCGCTCCAGCCTAAAGTCATAGTTTGCGCTCGCCAGCAGCGACGTGACCGAGTCCAGCTTGGCAGACACCGAACGGAGCTCATCATCAAAGGCGGTGGCTGAGCCAGCGTCACCGCCGCTGAGCTGACACCGGCTGGACAGGCTGAACGGGACACCGTCCAGGGCATGGATGCCCGTCAAACTCGCCTGGGACTGGAGTGTGGCTGAGTTATAAGGCGCTGCAGGGGCTGCGGGCAGTGCTGGGTACCCTGCAAAGCTGTTTCTGTTGCTCTTGTCGCCGCCGCTCTTGCCCACGACTGTGAACCCCTCGTCCTCTGAGATGTACGGGTCTGGCTGTGGTGCATTTGAGGGCGTTCCTCCCCCGGGTGTGGACCGCTCTGCCGTCGGGGATGAGGCGGGTTTCTTGCTCGACTTGCCAAAGAGGCGTGACAGGGCGGCCATGGTGATGATGGGGTTGCAACGCCGGCCAGGTGGGCGTGGCTGAGTCACTCGAAACGTTCCAACAGGAAACTTTTGTTCTTTGTTCCAACGGGGTCAAGGTCTCTTAAATCAAAGGCCACGGATAGGACCAAATGGAATCTTAGGAAGCTCTTGTAGGCTTTGAAACACTAGCACTGAATGCGGTAATTAGAGTAATTAGTCAATTAAGTATTTCGATGATAAATTTCTACGTGATCGACAAATTCGAGTATTTTCGATAATAAAAATTGAAGAATCATCAGCTGAATTTTAATCTGCAGGGGAACGAGAAACGGATATTTGGGGTTATAATCGTAAGATTAAGGTGTCGAAAAATGCATCTTAAGTGCAGAACAATATTTTAGGATTCATTTTTTTTGTACTTGCTTGTTATGGAGGTGTTATTTTACACATATAGACCTAAACTACTGATATTTAGATGTCTGAGAACTATGAACATTAAAGAAAGTTTCCCCTGTTTTAACCTGCGAATGGTCAGGGTTGCCATTTGCTTCAACGTATGGACTATTTTTAAGTACTTTACAACTGTTTTAGAAGAAATGCATTGATTCAGGTGCTTGTTATATTCAACAATGCAGATTTTTACAATATTTAACAGATTTTAAAAATATTATTCTTTTAATTCATAACTTTATTACATTGTTGAGCGTGTTTTAGAGTTCCATGGTTGAGCTAACTGCACAATTTTCTGGGCATGATCAACACAAATGTTCGATCGTCCCTTTCAGAGACCATTGTTTTTCCTGTAAAGCAGTCGCTGCGGTCGTACACTTGCCCACGAAGACCACCACGGAGCACTCGAACCTGGCCATGATCCCGTCCAGAGTCCACTAGAGATCGAGTGCCAACATGTCCCTGCCACGCCCACCCAGCCTGCGCCTCCTCAGCCGTGCCAGACGCGCACCACCACTGCATAGAGCTCTCCTGGCCACCAGCAGCACCACACGCGCAGACGGCGACCACAACCCAATCCAGAACGCGTGGGCGCTTCCACTGGGAACACCCACACCGCCGCCGCCGCGTACACCGCACCATGACTCCTTCATCAAGGTGCCCGTGGAGTCAAAACCGCCGCGTCGCGCGCAGGTCGTCATCGCGGGCTCAGGGCTCATTGGAAACTCTGTCGCGTACCATCTAGTGGAGCAGGGATGGACGGATATCGTCATCGTGGACAAGGGCAACATTGCCGACGGCACGAGCAAGCATGGATCCGGGATGCTGGGACTGTTCCGGCCGATGCATGAGCGGAAGATTGTCCAGCACTGCATTGAGCTGTACAGATCGCTGCAGAAGAAGGGGTTCGACATTGGACTGAACGAGTGCGGCAGCCTCAACCTTGCAAACAGCCGTGATCGGATGCTGTCCCTTCGGCGACGGGCGAATCGCTACATGCCGACCGGACTCGAGTGTCACGTGCTCTCCCCGTCAGAGCTCAAGGAGAAGCACCCTTACCTGTACACAGAGGATCTTCAAGGCGGGATCTTTGTGCCTGAGGACGCCACCGTGCATCCGAAGAGAGTGTCAGAGGCCCTTGCGTACCAGGCCTATGCCGGGGGCGCTCGGTTCGTGGGCAAATGCGGCGTCAAGCAGGTGCTGACGCATGCAAGCAACCAGCTCGGCCCAATCTCAAGTCAAAACGTGCGCGTGGCTGGCGTGGAGACTGACTTGGGCACGATTGAATGCGAGTATTTCGTCAACTGCGCCGGCATCTGGGCGCGGCAGATCGGGCTGCTGAGTGACCCCGTGGTGAAGATCCCCGTCTGTCCAGCGGAGCACTTCTTCCTAACGTTCAAGCCGATCCCAGAGCTGGCGGAGAAGCAGCTGCCGAATGTGCGAGACTATGACAACCATACTTACTTCAGGACGTTTCAGCAGTCCTTTATGATGGGGGCTTTTGAGCGGGAAGCCAGGTAATTAAGGCTCATTATCGTCATTAGCCAATATAAAACTAAATAATCACCTTTCCAGACCTTGGGATCCCGTCAAGATAGCCAAAGACCAGGACGAGGCGATCCGCTCCGGGGAAGACCCCGAGGCCTTTCGGCTGCGCCAGGTGGCCCTGCACTGGAAGCACATGGCCGACTACATCTCGTCTGCTACGAAGCGAATGCCGATCCTGAAGGAGACCGAGTACGACTTCCTGCTCAACACGCCGGATGCGTTCACGCCGGACGGGAGGTGGATCTTGGGAGAGGCGCCGGAGGTCGGGAACTACTACGTGTGCGCTGGGATGAACGGAAACTCGCTGCAGGTAAGATTACATTTGCTAAAACTTATAATATTTATGGTTACATCTGAGCTTCTATCCAGGGTGCCGGCGGTGTGGGTCAAGTCATCGCCGACTGGATGATCAGCGGCCACGCTCCCGGAAACATGCTCCAATTCGAGGTCCAACGCTTCACCAACCTGCACAACAACCCACGCTACCTCCACGAGCGAACCTTCGAGGTCGTGGGCAGACACTACCAGCTCCAGTACCCGCTCGTCAACGAATTTAAATTCGGCCGCAAGATCCGGACATCGCCAATCTTCTCGGAGCTCGAAGCTCGCGGTGCCGTGTTCGGCGAGCGCATGGGCTGGGAGCGGCCCCTCTACTTTGACCCGTACCACAGCAGGGACGACCCACCCGCGAAGCTGCCCCGCGGCTCTTTCGGCAAACCAGAATTCTTCGACCAGATCGAGGAGGAATACCTCGTGTGCCGAGAGGGCGTGGGCATCATCGACATGTCCTCCTTCGCCAAGTTCCTCATCAAGGGCGACTCCAAGAGCGTCGTCAAATACCTGCAGAACCTCTGCTGCAACGACATCAACGTCGCGCCCGGGGAGATCGTCTCCACGGGGATGCTCAACGAGCGCGGCGGGTTCGAGAACGACTGCCTGCTCATCCGCAAGAGCCACGACGCCTTCTTCATGGTCAGCCCGACCCAGCAGCAGACGCGCGTCCTGGAGTGGATGATGAACCACCTGCCGGAGAACAACGTCGTCAGCCTGCAGGATGTCACGTCCATGTACACGGTGCTGACCGTTGCCGGGCCCAAGGCTGGCAAGCTGCTGCAGGAGATGACTCATAGCGACGTGGACATGCAGCCGTTCACGTATAAGTATGTCAATCTGGGGTTCGCGTCCGGGGTCATGGTGTTCGCCGTGACGGCCACTGGCGAGCCCGGGTACAGCCTCTACGTGCCGTCAGACCACGCGCTCCACCTCTACGATAACATCATGTCTGTGGGGTACCACTACGGCGTGCATAACGTGGGCCACCTCGCGATGCGGTTCCTCCGCATTGAGAAGTTCATCCCGTTCTGGGGGGAGGAGCTGACGGCTGAGACGACCCCGATAGAGACGGGCAAGCTGAATAAGGTCAACTTTGACAAGGGGCAGTTCATTGGCAAGGATTCGTTGGTGAAGCAGCGGGATGAGGGCGTGACGAAGAAGCTCGTGCAGTTCCAGTGTCAGAGCTTTGATAAGGACAGGGATATGTGGCCGTGGGGAGGTAAGATGTGTGCATATAACGCTACTAACACACTATTAACTAACACATTTACTCCTCTTTTCTGTTATTTTCCCCGACTTTTTGTTCATTCAGTTATTAATGCGCTTTCAGGTGAGGCCGTCTACCGCAACGGAGAGTATGTTGGGTGAGCAATTATAAACATAATGAGCTAAATATTGCAACTAAAACATCTTTTGGTTTAGCTATGTGACCAACTCTGCGTATGGGTTCACCCTGCACAAGATGATCTGCCTTGGGTTCGTCCAGCACCCGGATACCATCCAGGGGGAGCCAAAGATCTTGGAACAGTCGTGGCTGACGGATAAGACGGCAAAGTGGGAGATCAACATTGCAGGGAAAATGGTAAGTTTAAAAAAATCCAATCATGTGCAGAACTACAAGTCACAAAAGTATGATTAATATATCCTTTGATGTTTGATCTTTATCATGTTCAAAAGGCGAAGAAGCTACGTAAATACCAAGTATCTCGCGTATCCGGAACTTGATATTCCTGCTTAGACTGGTTAATCAACTTATATGCAACATGCACAGTGGTCACTAATGACTTTCTTTGCAACATTCACAGTGGTCACTAAGGATAATTTATTATTTCCAGATCCCTTGCTCGGTGCACTTGCACCCGCCCCACATCCCAGCCATCGACCGTGACAAGAAGGATGGCACGCCCCCGAAACCCAAACCCGGCCACGCCCCCATCGTGGACATCCTCCAGAAGAAGGAGAAGTAGACATTAATTAACGACACTAATTCCATCAGAGAAGAAATCTCATCATGTAATTAAGTAATTATCCTTGAAAAGAAGAAACCGTGAAAAATATATATTTAATTCGTAGATCAAATCTTAAAAACTGGATTAACTGGAAGTTGTTTTTTAACCTTTGCAGTCAGACATGAATATTTAATTTATTGTATTTTATTAGGACTTATTTTGTCTGTTTTGCATCATATTTAAATATCGTAAAATATGATTTAATAGTAGTTTTCCACATCCGTTTAGTATCATATTTCCTGTTCTAACGAGAACATTTAAATTGTTGAGTACAAGGCCACCACAAATCATGTATCACGTATCTGACGATGCACATACATGTTTAAATCCCATACCTGCATAACATTCTCCCGTACAAAAGAGGAAAAACGTTAGAGCAGGTTTTGTACTGGGCAGGTGTTTTATCCTATTGCAAATAATTGTCACAAATATTGCATATTTGAGTCGCATATTCTGCATTCACATACATCAAAATATCTCCATCTTCTCATGTTACAAGAAAAGATAAGAGCAATAGTTGCATAAGAGAGCAGCGAATTTAATTTCCGTCAAAGGAGCTCGACGTCAAACGTCGGAGCTAGCAACTCCTTTTTTATCGTTGAACAGTCGCGTTGTTGTAACATTGAAATCTGAGAATAGCCCTTCCATCTTCGACAGTAGTAGTCTTTAACATTGTTATTAAGCGAGTGTGTGTCATATTTAAAGAGAAGAGTTGAGGAAGAAACAACAACTAAAGAGCGGCAGCATTCCTCAATGTGGACAAAGTTCCGACGGAGGCGACACCACGCAACAGGCGACTAACAGCGGACGTTGCGTCATATACGTCATGGCGGTCACGGTCACCCTGTCAGCAGCCGTGACGCTTGCCATGACAGTCGGGCTGGTGGTCAGCAGTGACACGAACACAAGCGGCATTGAAAAGGCGTTCCTAGTCCAGGTCAACCATGCGTGCACAGGCACGGTCATCGCCAAGGACTGGGTGTTGACGGCGGCGCATTGCATCAAACCTGGCGGCATGGGCGCGTCCAACGGGGACAAGGACAAGGTCATTGACGGGGAGGAGCTCGGGATATACGTGTACAACGAGGACGCGGCATCAGGGGATCTGGCGCAGTGGGTCAGCCCGTACAAGTGGGACTGCAGTGACCAGTTAAAGTGTCACGTTGCCCGTGAAGTGGAGCAGGTCATACTGCACGGCCGGTTCAAGAACGAGGCACTCAGCTGGAAGGGATTCGACTTTGCCTTGTTGAAGCTGTCTGCCAAGGAGGGGTTCTCCAGTGAGGCTGGGACTGTGATGCCGATATGCTTGCCAAAGCCGGAGTTTAAGGCTGGCGGTGGGGAGACGTTCATGGCGGGGTACGGTCGCCGGCTTCTAGCTCACTGTGTCACAGACGGGGACGGCCCTGCCCCGTTCATGCCCTGCGACCGGCGTCGGAGCTGTGATAAGCATCGGCAGCCGCACGGTGCAATGTGCATACCCCAGTTTGAATACGGGGGTGAGGGGCTCAACGGATGTCAGACGAGTCCGAACCCCAGTGCTAGTCAGGAGCAGTGCGTGAATCTGTACAAGGCTGATAAAGAGTACAAAAACAAGACCGTGCATGTGTTTAATGACAAAGATGAGTATGTCACGACATGCTACCCAGTGGAGCACAAGGGTGGCTGGTGTGGTACACGGCCTCAGGGTGAGCAGAAGGCTGAGGACCCCTCCCCGGTGGCCAACTGGGGCTTCTGCTCCACTTCCAACACCATGCCCGCCTGCAACCCCAAAGGCATCGGCGGCGAACACACAATCACAAGCCCGATGCAGATTCAAGAACTGGACGAATCCTTCTGCAAGGAGAAGCTCAAAGCAAACCTCGACGTGGAACAGCCCGGTGCAAACGAGGCAGACTATGCCAAGCTGAGGAAGGATAATGGCCTCGTATGCACGGGACGGAACATCACAGTGGATCTGACAGAGCATGTGTTTGTCCGTGATGGAGCGTTTGATACCATTGTGCCGTCGGATGATGTCTTGGACAAGGCCGGCGTGCGGCGGACGCTAGTCAACGGTGGCCCGAGTTGCTTCGGTGATAGCGGTGGGCCGCTCTACACCCTACACACGGGTCAGGACGGTCTTGTGACCCCCGTGCAGACTGGCGTGTTTAGCTTCATGTTGTGGGGGACGTGCGTCGGGGAGAGTGAACCGAGTTACTACGGCAGGGTGAAGCCCATGGTGGAGTGGATTGAGAAGTATGTGCCAAAGGAGGAGCTGTGCTTTGTATGAAGATAGCTGCATATAATGCATTGGTTAATAATATTGTATCACAAATGAGAATGTAGATCAAAGAGTAACGTTATTGTCAGGATAAAATTTATTTGGCAAATTATAGAATAAATATAAAGAGTTTTATGCAACCATGTTTGTGGATAATTTCATTTATTTGTGCTCAGATATGAACTTTCAGTCCCATTTTCTCATTTCTTTCCGGCAATGCAGTTCTTTACGAGTGTTCCCTAAATCAATTTTGGCCTTAGCGAGGCTCTCCCTCTCCGTGTGGCTGTCCACAAACCACCAATGTTATAAATGTCCATGAGCTCTCTTTTATGTTCCAAGGCTTTGTCATCATTCTTATCTCCTAAAAGGCCTTTTTTCTATTGTTGTTTGTAATAATAACAGAGACCTCCAGACAGTTTATGATTACAGCATGCTGACCTTTGTAGGGCTTTGCTCTGTGATTACGTTAAAGAAATGTATTTTTAGTCTCTTTTATATTTGGAAAAATTCGTACTTACACCAAATCTTACACCCATCCTAGTACCCAATTTAATATCTTGCTGAATCGAAGAGAAAACTGCAATGAGCCTCTGGCAAACTGGTATACAGGGCGATTCATATAGATTGTAACTTGGTATAGGAATACTTTAAGCAACTTTTACATACAAGAAAAACCACCTAAATTGTGTTTTAATGTAAAGACGGTGGTAATGAAGCAAGCAATATAAAAACAATTCTTACTCAATCACCCTGTATATAAAGACAATGCTAAAGTAGAATTATGAAGGATCCGTCTGTAAACCCCTCCTCCAATAAACCCCTTGTATCCAAGCCGCCCCAAACAACTTTGTATTCTCCAGACATCGCCATTAGCTCCTTGTTTTCCTCCTAAAAAGTGACCTTCGCAACAAAGTCCCCAAGAAATAAAGTCGGATTTATCCCAAATAACGTATTGGCTCTTTTCCAGAACTGCTGTAATCCCACCACAGAGTTTAATCCCCTCAGCTCAAATTTGAATACATTAGCCATGGTGGAGAGCATTTTTGCACACACATACCATGGACTTATTACCCCGCTGCTGGTAATAAGTCCATGCACATCCCCCGTCAAAAGTTTCCCCAGTCTGCGTGCAGGATGCAAACTTTTCCCCACCGCCGTATATCGGACACACACAAAGCTTGTTGGGGGAAATAAATTAATATTCTATTGGAAGGTAAATCTGCTCCGCATGCATCATGTTCTTTTTTTCCACGATTTGGGATAAGCAGCGTGAAGACTATCTTTTGATTTATGCAAGAGCTCCTAAATGTGTGTGAAGGGTTCTTCTTTGGTGGCGTGTTTCTTGTCTAATGGGGGTTACCAGGGATAAAATTCCCCCTTTGTGCTCTATTTTAAACACAGAAGGTGCTTCTGATGAGGGTAGAAGGGTGATGTAATAGGGGTAGGTTGTACATTGTGCATATAGGGATGGCGGAGGCTAATTTCGGCTAAAGTCTTTCTTATTTAAAAAGGGTTTACGGGTATAGCCTGTATTTAAAGGGGGTGTTCTTTCCAAGTAATGAATGAATTTGAGGCTTGCAAAAGGATGCAGGATCGACTAATAAATGGATGAAAAACGGTGACGTAGAGAAAAGTTCATAGCCTGCATTGGAGAAGAAAAGGAGTGCAAGTGTACTCTGTGAAATATATCGTACTTTGGGGGATTAAATGAATGTTAACCATGCTTCGAAGCGTTAAAAGCCGGCAA